>PVLD010009876.1:0-46838 GCA_004027595.1 Dinomys branickii | reverse complement strand
CACAAAGCCTAAAATAAAGTGTGTTCAAAGAACCAAGGAATGAAAGAGCCAAGCATGACGGCACACACTTGTAATTACAACTTGGGAGGCTGAGGCAGGACAATCCTGGAGTTAGAAGCTGGCCTGTGATACATAATGAGTTCAAGACCAGCCTGAACTACATAGTAAAAAATCAAGATAAATAGTAAATAATAACAAATAAATAATTAAGAAAAATTAAACAGGAAGTGTGATACCCAGGAGTTAACAAGTAGACATTTTCGGTATGGATACAGGTATTATTTTTCAAACATAACACACAGGTGTCCCACATTTGGAGTTGAAAAGCGTAAACTTTAAAACTGAAGAACAATTTGATGGTACGTTTTAAGAATCTTAAAAATATTCATACTTGCTGGGCATAGTCATACACACCTGTAATCCCAGCTCTCAGGAAGCTGAGGCAGGAAGATTCCTGGGGGTTCAAGGCCAGCCTATGCTACACAGTGAGTTAAAGGCCAGCCTGAACTACATAGTAGCACCCTTTATCAAACAATAAACAACAAAAAAGCAAAACAAACCTGCTGTATCTACCTATTCCATTTCTTGGTTTTATAAGAATCAAAAATACTGCATTCAAAAAATTTATGAATAGCAATGTTTTCTACAACTTTGTAATTATAAAGAAATATAGGGCCAGGTATATAGCTTAGTAGCATAGTGCCTGCCTGGCAAGTGCAAGGTCCTGAGTTCAATTCCCATAAGGAAAAAAAAAAACATAAACAAACTAAATATGTAATAGGAACTGGTTAAATAAAGCCTATTTCCTTTTTTTGGTACTGGAAATCAAACTCAGGACCTTGCGCTTGTCAGACAGGCACTGTGCCCCTGAGCTACATTCCCAGCCAAAGCTATTTCCATGTACTTGAAAAGTTAATACACAAGACTATAAACTTAAAATATCAAGACTACTGGCAGGAAAGACCAAATGAAAAACATAATTTTGTGGTTAAGTATTTTAGAATTGCCAAGAAAACTCCACTAAATTACTGAGGTTCACCATATCCTTCCATCTTACTACTTCCAATAAAAGGGTTCTGCTTAGAGTAAACAAAAACTTAGCAGACGACCACAATTAAAACTCAGGAAGAGCGGGCTGGGGATATAGCTCAGTGGAATAAGCGCCTGCCTAGCAAGCGCAGGGTCCTGAGTTCGATCCCCAGTACCGCAAAAAAAAAAAAAAAAAAAAAAAAAAAAAAAAACTCAGGAAGAATACTTTTTTAGTAGTAGTGAAATAAAATTTTTTTAAGTTGCCAAAAAATGCAAAGATGAGTACCTTGTCTCCCATGGGCGGGCAGTGAAGGCATACGGCTTAGAGGTTAGGGCACCTACAGGACAGATATCAATAACATTCCCAGATAATTCAGACATGAACATTTTTTCAATGTATGTGCCAACTTGCATATCATTTCCTCTGCCCGTTGTTCCCAAATCATCCACTCCTGCAATCTCACTTGCAAACCTGTAAGATAAACATGGCTTGTCAAATGGTGGAAAAAGGTAACAATTTTCAAACACTGAAAGGATATTTTTAATGGCAAGCATAGTCCTTGAATAAAAAATAATTCCAATAAAGTATTATAGCACATGCCTGTAATCTCAACACACAGGGAGGCCAAGGCAGAGGGGGTCATAAGTTCAGGGTCAGCCCAGTTAATTTAGCAATTCACCAAGAAACTGTCTCAAAATAAAAAATAGAAAAGGGTTTGGGCTGTAGCTCTGTGCAAAGGCCCTGCATTCAATTCCCCAGTACTGCCAAAAAACAAAATAAGGGCATAAACAATATGCAGTCAATGCTTAAAAAAATTTATTCCAGATGGACACCGCTGTGGCGCATGCACTCACAGGTGTTGCTTTTTCAGCGGTGGCTGGATCTAGAGTATGATCATAGTGCAATGCTAGGATTAGGGCTGCTGGGATTAAGGGTGGGTAATTACTAAATCAGTCCACTGATTCTTTGGCACCACCCTAGTCGCAGTAGCCTGGATCCAATACAAGGGACAGAAAGAGGCTTGTCTTGTTCCTTATTTCTTCGCTACCTTCTGCCAGCTATGAACTATTTCTTCTCAGTGATGTCACCCTGCTCTGGAGCCAGCCAATTATACACTGAAACCTCTACAAAATGTGAGCTAAATAAAACTTTCCTTTCTTAACTTTGGGCATCGAGTATTTTGTCTCAGCAATGAGAAAAGTAAATAAAGAAACATACTGCCATTACCCCTTGTTATGGTTGATACACTGTGTCAACTTGGGGAGTCTAGAGGTTTGGCTGAGTGATTCAGCAGGAAGCCAGGGTGCTTACTTTGTACACATCCTGAGCCTGTGAAAGAAGAGGGCATGGACACTGTGTGAGAGCTACACGCCCCCTGGGTCGGGGTAGGCTGTTTACAAGGTAAGGGAGAAAAAGAGGCTGCTTGGAGCCATTCCCCTCTTTTGCTGGTTGTTTGCTGCCATGAACGTTTGCCCTCTGCCATGTGCCACTCTGCCTCAGAACCAGCCAATTATGGACTGAAATCTCCACAAACTGTAAGCTAAATAAACCTTTCCTTCCTTCATTTTAGGTGTTGAGTATTTTGTCTCAGCAATGAGAGAAAAGTAACCAAGACACCCCTCCTCAAAATACTCCCCATTGCTTCAAACACAAGTATGCCATTGTTCTTCCCACTTTGTGAAGCAGTTCTGGAAGTTCTCTCTCCTCTTTCATAGTGTCCTTATAGGTGTGATGAAAAATACAGTGACTACCGCAGCCTGGGGCCATCCAAGGGCAGGGCAGCCTCGCATGATGTCCTCATCCACCCTCCTCACCAGGTGTGGCACTGCACGCCAAGCTCTGCTGCCAAGTCAAAATGGCTATTGATAGTAAACATTTGGAATCTATTCAGGACACGAAAACAGTCACAACAGTGCAACTAAAGACACTTATTAAAGAGGACTTCCACAACTCCTTCAGAAATTGGCGAGAATGGGCTATGCATAGTGACACACCTGTAATCCCAGCACTTGGCAGGCTGAGGCAGGAGGACTACCGCAATTACAGGATAGCCTGAGCTACACAGTGAGTTCAAGGACAGCATGAACTTCAAAGTGAGATCCTGTTTCAGAAAACAAAGTGGCAAGAATGATACCAAAAATGTGTTCAAAGTGAAAGGGAATACTTGGAGGAGGATTAACAGCTATGTGCCTTCTACTGGGAAAACTTCTAAAATACAATACACACTTGTATTTTTAGATCACACTTTGTGTACAACTTCAATAAATGTATGCATTTAATATAATGAGGTATAACACAAAGAGAAAATTTTACAAGCCCTATGTGTACAGCTCAGCAAGTTAATGTAGAATGAATGCTTACAGATTTCATTCATTCATTCATTCATTCATTTACATTGTGGTACTGAGGATTATACCCAAGGAGTGCTGAGCCATGCCCCCGGCCCTTTCTAAATTTTTATTTTGAGGCAGGGTCCCAAGCTTGTGGTACTGCTACCTCAGTCTCCAGAGTAGCAAGGACTATAGACATGTACCATCTCATCAACTCTATGTTTTTAGTTTTGCAGCACTAGGGATTGAACCCAAGGCTTTCACACATATCTGGCAACTGCTCTACCACTGAGTCACATCCCAAGCCATTATCTATCTATTTATTTATAATTTAATTTTGTGTGTGTGTGTGTGTGTGTGTGTGTGTGTGTGTGTGTGTGTTTGAGACAGGGTCTCCCTATGCAGTTTAGGTTGGCCTTGAACTCACTTTGTAGCCTAGGCTGGTTTTGAACTCACAATGATCGGACTCCCGCCTCAGCCTCCCGAGTGCTGTGATTACAGGCGTGTACTGCCATGCCCAGCTGACACTTTTATTTTTCGAGACAAGGGTATTGCTGAGTTGTCCATGCTGGCCTCAAACTTGTGACCCTCCTGCTTCAGCCTTCCAAATAGGTAGGACTGCGTACCTCTACACTCAGCTCAACTTTAATTTTCAATTCAACTGAAGCTGATATTAACTGAAAGTGAGTAACTTACTCATCTTATTGGCATATGCAAAGAATGTTAAAAATAACAACCTCCTTCTCCCACCAAACAACAACTGCCCTCCTTTCCAATGCTGTTATTCCACCAAGCTGTATGAATGTTAAGTAAGGACAGTGACATTCCAGCAGGGAAAAGAAGAAAATTACCTGATGCATCGAGTACACTGTATGCATCTAGTCATGATGGTCTTTACCAACGGGCCAATGTTTTTGTCCTCCACAGCACGTTTCCCCTCCAAAAACCGGCTTCTGTCGCTTCCAAACATCATGGACTGGTCCTTAAGCAGATGACGAAAGGGTCAGTGTAATGCTGCTAATGAAATTACAATTTGAGACAACCAAAAAGATTTTAAAAATTATATTGGATACCTGCAGATCACATTCACCTCCCTGGTCACAAATAGGACAGTCCAATGGGTGATTTGCTAACAAAAACTCCATCACACCTTCTCTGTATGAAAAATTACAATATACAAAATGACATAATTAGCTGGCACTCAAAATGGCTTTTTAACCTTCATAGATACACATAACTGGTATTAATTTTACACTTACTGGTATTACCAGAAATGCCAACATAACTAGCATTCTAGTAGTATTCAACACATAACTTGAAAACTGTTTATAGGAATCTAGAATAGGGACAGGGATATAGCTCAGCACTCAAGTGTCTGCCTAGTGTGTGAGACGCTGTAAATGTAACACTCTGAACTAAACAAAAGTGTCTAAAAATAAAATATCATTACAGAATCTAGACAACTATGACTTCTAACAATATAGAATTATCAGAAATTGCTGAAAGGTCCTCAGAAAATATTTAATTAGGTCAAAATAAAATCAAATAGGGCTGAGGTGTAGCTCACTGGTAGAGTCGTCACCTAGTGTGCATACTAGGTTTGATTTCGAGCACGCCAAAAAAGCAAAAGTAAGTAAAAAATAAACACAATCAGTGATAGAAATTAGTAACAAGCCTCAGCTCAGTAAATCTTTGACTCTGAAGGTCAGCAGAACAAATTACTAAACAAGGTCTCTAATGCTGATAACATTCTCAGCTCGACCCTGTAAGTCCTTCCTTGACATGACCTCCTCCACTGTGCACTCATTTCTTGTGTCCTGGAAACCAAGTACATCAACTTCTTGTGAGTCTTGTACTAAACTCCTACTCAAGGGAAGGGCTTGCAAACAAAGTCTACTACATTAATAAAACGAAGTACCTGGCTTTCTTAGATTTTTCCGAGTTTGTCAGGATATTCCAACCTTTCATTACGGGCATAGCACAAGCAGCTACAACCTGGGATTTCAAAATTTGTATTTATTTGTAATTATAAATCAATATACAAAAACATTAAATTCCATAAAAGCATTGAATTATACATTTAAAAACAAAAAAAGACCAGAGTATTTCTCATATTAGAACTTTTTCAAGTTTTTTTAATCACAACATAACCTGGTTTATTACTTTTCTTTTTTTTTTTGTCTTTTTGAGACAGCGTCTCACTATGTAGTTCAGGCTGGCCTTGAGCTCACTTTGTAGCCCAGGCTTTCAAACTCACAACGATCCTCCTGCTTCAGCCTCCCGAGTGCTGGGATCACAGGTGTGTATCACCATACACAGCTCAAGTATTTTTTAACAGCAACACAGAATGATCTAAGACACACATCTTACTTCTTAAATACTAGATTTACTCTAACAGTCAGTGCAACTGCTGTAAAACAGTATCACAGAACTGTGCTTTCAGCTGAGGATGCTGGCAAATATCTGTAGTCACAGTACTGACTGTGGAAAGTTGAGGCAGGAGACTGTCTCAAAATTTAAGGAAAAAAAAAAAAGTAAAAAAGGGCTTGAATGTAGCACAGCATGAAGGCTGTGGGTACAGTCTCTGGTACCAGGGACAATAAAACAAAAGAACCCTATGCCTTCATGCAGAGGCACTACTGAGTTAAAGCTGCATATGCCAATACACAATTGCTTCACTCCTGAAAGTGAAGCTTTTGCTGCCAAAGGGAAGTTATCTCCCAGGTACACAGAGACAGGGTGCTTGCAAGCCTGCCTGGAACCTTAGGTTCCACCCTACTGTGTTCTGCAATTTACATCCCTTATCTGTGGTCCAGTGGGCAGGTACTAGGAAACTGAGGCCAAGGGGAGATCTGCGACAAGGCAAGGCCACAGCAACTATGACCTAGGCATCGGAAGGCCCAGCAGAGGTCCACCCGGCACTGCAGCCCCTGGGCACCTCACTTTCCCAAGTTCCTCAACATCCTCCGGTCTGCTTGGACTGAACACAGGCAGCATGAAGATGCAGCCTGCACGCCTTCCTTTCATCAGCAGCAAGGTGCCAGGGGCCAGCTTTAAGTCCCTCCTTCCTTCCCAGGTCTGTGGGCCCAGGTCCGCCCTCCATGCTTCACTCTCCACCCTCCCAGTGCCCACTTTTCTAGTAAAGAACGGTATTCCACATGTACTTTTCTTTGGTCTTTTTGAGACAGGGTCTCACTATGCAGTTCAGGCTGGTCTTGAGCTCACTTTGTAGCCCAGGCTGGTCTCAAACTCACAATGATCCTCCTGCCTCAGCCTCCCGAGTGCTGGGATTACAGGGATGCGTCACCATGCCCGGCCTCCACACGTACTTCTAACACGCTATTTGTGGTTCCACATCCTGGTTATGTATCTTACAGGTGCTTGGAAATTTTAGTATCTGTTTTTAATATCTAAACTTGGCACTCAGGTTCATAAAGCACTTTTATCAGGGTGATTCCAGTTCTGCAATATAGTCATTCAGTGCATACAAAAAACACTGAATTCATAGATAGAAGTAAAGGAGGGCTATGTTCGACTCTGTAACAGTAATGACTAAATAAAATTCGCTGCAAGATTTAAAGTTTTTGCACTTGGGAGGCTGAGTCAGGAGGATCATGTAGCTTGGGCTACAAAATGAGTTCAAGGCCAGCATGAACTGCATAGTGAGACCCTGTCGCAAAAAAAAAAAAAAAAAAAAAGATTTAAAGTTTTCTACTTTCTATAGCATGGTGTGGAATTTTAGCTATTAAGTACCTTAGGAGCCTTCTCAATTTCAACGAGGCACATCCTGCAGTTTCCAGCAACAGACAGCCTTTCATGATAACAGAACCGAGGGATCTGCATGCCAACCTTCTCACAAGCCTAGATGACAAAATAAAACAATTTGTGTGGGGTGCAGTGGCCCATGCCCGTGACCCAGCTACTCAGAACCTTGAGGCAGCTAGATCGCACATTTGAGGCCAGTCTGGACAACTCTGCAAGACCCTGCATTCCATGCTCAGCACTGCATATAGACAGACAGATAGACAGGGTTTTAGTTTGGGGTTTTTGCAAGGAGAACACTATAATATAGGACACATATTTTATAAGATCATTTATAGTAGTCACCCAAAGAATCACATATAAAAAGAGCATGCAGGAAATCTGTCCACACACTAAAGACCAAAGAATCCAGGGCCTGGATCCCATACTAATGTCCTGCATGACTCCAGCTGAAGACCTAGAACCTGTAACAATGCCTCCCATGAGTCCAACTGGAGGCCTAGAGCCCATGACAATGTCTCATGCAGGCCTGTTTCATGGATCTGCGCTGGGAAGGCCCAAAGGTCAGTGGTAGAAGCTGGAAAGTCTATGCCAGTGGGACAAAGGATCTGTGCTAGCAGGCTGAGGGATCTGCACTGGAGCCAGAAAGCGACACTCAAAGAAAGAACCAGAGCTCCCCTGAAAAGTACCACAGCCATCGTCAGTGACAGTGAGGCCCGAGCTCCTCTGATGATGAAGGAAACAGAGCTCCCATCAGGAAGGCCATCGCAACAAGCCTCTCCAGGAGACTGACTGGTGCACCATCTTCCCCTCCAGAGCCAAGAAATAATGCCCAAAGCGAGGACCAGAGCTCCCCCAAAGTGAACAAAAGTCATTCAGCTAGAACAAAGTGAAGTCACATTACTGTAATGGAAAACTGTCTGTCTGTCTATCTTTCTATCTATCTCTCATCTATCTGTGGTGGATTGACAACTGGTGGTCAACTTGTAACAGCCAAAGCCATTCTCAGCGACAATGCAGTCTCAAGCTCCTTGGACAATGAGAACTACCAAGTTCACTGGGAAAGCCAGCATGACAAGCTCCTCCAAGAGAAGTAACAGCTCTTTACAGCTTCCAACAGCACCCAACAGCTTCTACCAGCTCCCAGTAACCTCTCTTCTTCTCCAGTTCTGCCTCTTATGCTGCTGGCAACAATCCTTAGGTGGGCCTCCCACACCCAGCACCACACTGGTTCAGTTCAGCTGGGTGTTACAAGTTGACCACCCATTGTCAATCCACCACAGATAGATGATAGATAGGTAGAAAGATAGACAAACAGACAGTCTTCCATTACAATAATGTGACTTCACTCTATTCTAGCTGAAGCAGAAGAGGTCATCTTATTCCCGCCATAAATATCTCTATCTTTATCCATTGTAATGTCAGTCCCTAAAGATGCAATATTTCCCTCTTCCTTTGCTCCTGATTCCAACTGCTGCTGGCTCAGAATCCAAGGAAACTCACGGGATCGAAGCAACCTCAGCATGCCATCTCAGATGGAAAACCTGGATAAAGCATTCTCACACTATGCTGAAGGCTTGACTTTCCATGTCTGCTTTGAGCCATGATCGACAAAAGCTTCCCCTTTAAAGTCTGTCCCAGTAGTTTCTTATCTGGACTTCTTTGCTTGGCTCCCTTCCTCTAGATTAGAGACAGCAAACCACACACTCTAGCTGGCCATGATCCACTCCTGCTCTTGGCTCCGTACACGCTTCCTTCCCAGGACTCTTGTTTTCACTCTGGCTGAATCTCACTCCAGTTTCTGTCTGGCAACTGAGAGAGGATAGCCCTGCCCAACTAATGGTCACTGCTTCTTCTGTACAAGTTCTTCCTCCAGCCTATAAATACGTCCAAATATCTATAGTCAGCTCTTCCATCCTCAGCTCTCACTTTAATCCCATTTCCATCCAATGCTTTAACCATTTAGCCAGCAAAAATGTTCCCTATGTACTCACCACCACAAGAATAAACACGGACATTTCCCCAGTTTTCATTCTAGTTCACATTCCATGATTCCATCTACATCTTTCCTTAAAGCCCTGATAGTCCACTTTCCTAAATTTAAATAGGGGTTTGTGAAGCCGGGCGTGATGGCACACGCCTGTAATCCCAACACCTGGGAAGCTGAGACAGGAGGACTATTGCAAGTTCGAGGCGAACCTGGGCTACAAGTGAGCTCAAGGCCAGCCTCAACTGCATTTTTTTTTTTTTTTAAAAAGGGATTTGCATGTATATGTTCCATAGACAGTTTAAATTCAAGTTATTTCTGTTGCTTACATATATCCCCAAACAAGCCAAAATAGAACAGAAAATCGTAATAGGGCCTGTTCTCCGTTATTTCTAAAGGTTTAAGTACTTATTATTCCTTTAACATACCTTTCCTGTTTCATTCCCATTGTTACTATATTTTAGGCCCTCTTATTTCCCACTCCACATATACAAGATACTCTTTCTTTCTCTCTCTCAGTTTTGCCATTTTACACACTATCATCCTTTACAGCTGCTGTCACCAACATTTCCAATGGGCCACACAAGCTCTTTTCCTTGGCAGTTCATGGCCAGACCTGCCCTTCCTCAACAGCTTGATTTCCTGTCATCTCATCTCCTCTTCATACCTTATGATTTGTCACTAATGAACTATTTGAAACTTCCTGAACACAGAGCTACTTCAATGTTTAAAACCTCCTCCGGGATCACCTGAGATTCCCTGGCATTTCTTTCTACTACATGACTTTCACCTGCCCACCCCTCCACCGCACGCTCAACACACTTCCATTACACATTTAACGCTTACATATCTATGTCAAGCACATGGTCTGGAAATGACTGCTGAAAATAACAACCAACAGCTCTGTAATAACCCACAGGTGGAATGAAGCATCATTTCTTCAGGACCGACTCTGTTACTTCTGGAGAAATTTGGAAGATTATGAATTCAAAAATATACTACGCTCTGGTGACCTACTTTTTAGGATGCATCCCTAGAAACAATATTAAAAATAGAAAGGTTACATGAAAGCGAAAAGCTTCCAACAGGTCCACAACAAACTAATTACTTTTTCATAAACTCACATATGGTAACTAGTTCCTGCTCGCTTTGGCAGCACATATACATATGCTACGTGGACCAGGGAACTTCATGCTTTTTAATGGGTATCACACGGGAGGTAGAAGTGAAACAAAATAACTACCACAGTTCACTAAGAATGCCAAAAATATAAAGAACAACTCAGTTTGTAACATAAAAACAAAAAATGAAACATGAAGACTGAAAATCAAGTTATTTTCAGGTAACTGTTATTTGTAGTTCTAAGAAGCAAATAAATAGTTTAAAGAAAATAGTTTTTTAAAAAATCATGGAGGGGCTGGGGATATAGCTCAGCGGAATAAGCGCTTGCCTAGCAAGCGCAGGGGCCTGAGTTCGATCCCCAGTACCGCAAAAAAAAAAATAAATAAATAAATAAAATAATAAAAAATCATGGAACACGTGCTAATGAAAATAAAAACCCAGAGCATACACTCACCTGGAGGACAGTGGTTCCAGGCTCCACCATGACAGACTGGCCATCAACAAACACTTCAATCAAGTTGCTGGCTGTGGTGGTGGCTGTTCGAACTGATCAAGACAGTGAGGTGAAAAACAAATTAACATCACTGTACTCATTATAGCAAAAAATGGGTTAATTAACTAGATGTAAGATTTTTTTTGCACTTTACATTATTTTTCTATTTCTCTAGATGAAAACTTTTAAAATACTGAATCAGAAAACAAGCTTTTTCAATCCTGTATACCAAACAAAATATGGTTGTCTACTTTTAATAGTAGCTCACATTGAACTTGTAGCACTTCAAAAACAAAATGATTCATTTTTCCATTTTGGCACTGATGTGCAGTTCCTCTTACAGTATTTCCGGATATACATAATTTTCTATAAACTGAGGCAAAGCTTATTTGGAAATTTTTCTGTCAACCTAGATTACTTATTTCTGTTTTATTTAAAACAAATTAGGGGGTTCAAGTTTTTGAAAACATATTCTACAGACCTATGAATTTATAAAGCGGAGTCCAATACAAATGTAAAAAGACCCAACTCACCATATCCCGCAGAAGACTTAGAAAGGCCTACTAAGGCCCTTCTAACAGGGATCCTCAACATATTACTAAAAATGAAACAAAGAAAAGCAATTATTGTAGGGAAAAAAACACCCAATTACAAAATTTTTGGTATTGTTTTAAAGTACTCTGCCACTGCGCATTCACAAATCCCAACATTTTTCTTCAAATTCTGTAAAAGAGAACACTCAGTCTCAGTGTTACCTGACAAGTAGGTAAGGAGTAGCTAGTATATAAATATGGGCTTTTAAATTCTACATAAAGGGCAGCTTTGGCCAGGCATGGTAGCATATGCCTGTAATTCCAGCATTGTGGAGGCTGAGGCAGGAAGACTGCCATAAATTCAAGGCCAGCCTGGGCTACACAGTGACTTCAAGGCCTATCTAAACTACATGGCAAGACCTTGTCTCAAAAAAAAAAAAAGGCAGCTTAGTTTTGTTTGTTTGCTTTTGTTTTGAGACAGGGTCTTGCCATGTAGTGCTGGCTACCCTTGAATTCACCATAGCACAGGCTGTCCTTGAACTCAAAGTGACCCTCCTGAGTGTTGGGATTACAAGAGTGTGCCACCACTCCTTGATGCTTTGTTGTTTTATAACCATAAAGAAATGATGAAACTTAAACACTACAACACTGAAATAAACTGCCAGAATAACTGTGTTTAGCCTACCATGGTAATGCACACCTGGCACCTTAGCACTGTGGGAGACTCAGGCAGGAATCCCAAGTTTGGGCACAACATGGGCAGTTTACTGACTTAGCAAGACCCTATCTCAAAATACAAAATAAAAAAAGGGCTGGAGATAGCTCAGTGCGAAGGCCATGGGTTCAAATCCCAAGTGCTGCAAATAACAAAGTGTATCATTAATAGCTATATAAACAAAGTGTACTTGTCTACCTTTATTTTCTGCCAATATGCATTTTGTCAATGAGCTAAGTGCAGTTATCTCCTAAATGTTCATGCGATTCCTGCCTTGAGCTGCTTTACAAGACAAAGTCTTTGATGTGCTTCAAGGGCCATTTTCTGTGCTAAGCAATATATTTTTCAGACTTACAACCATCTGCTTACATGCTTGTTCTACCCTCACATTACTGAATTCCTTGAATCTTTCCACTGTTAGTAACTACCCCCAAGAATGGTGCGCAGTAGGCTTAAAGAGTGGTTCTCAACTGGGGGCACTTATGCTTCCCAGGGAATGTGTGGCAGTATCTGAAGAGACGGTGGTCTCAACCGGGAAGCAGTTACTGGCATCTAATGCGGTGAAGGCAGGGAGCCGCTCAGCATTCTACAGTGCACAGGATCACCCCCCCCAATAAAGAATTATCCAAAGTATCAGCAATGCCACTTGCAAAGTTTGCTGAATGAACAGGAATGGATCACAAAGACATTACCACTTAAATAAAGATGCACATAAGCAAATGAAAAAAAGTACCAGAACTTTAGTTTTTTTGTGCACTCATTTGATCACATAGGTTAAACACTGTTTTTTTTTTTTGAAACAGGGTCTCGCCATGTAGCTCAGGCTGTCCTGAAAGTCACAGTGATCCTCCTGCTTCAGCCTCCTGAGTGCTGGGATTACAGACATGTGCCACCACACTGGGCTACACACTGAAATTCATTTGATCACATGGGTTAAGGATCTAAAATTGTAATTTTTCATTTAGAAATTTAAAAGGTATTAAAATGAAAGTTAGGTGATCAGAATGTATCATGAAAGATTTCAACAATAAAAGAATTCAATAGTTGTAGCACTACTACTGAAAAATAGCATATATGCATAAAGTTGTTTTGTTTTTTTGAAACAAGGGCTCATTACATAGTCCCAGGCTGGTCTCAAACTCATTATGTATACAAGGCTGGCCTCCAACTCCCACAGCCATCTCCTGCCTCAGCTTCCCAAATAGTGGGATTACAGGCATTATTTCATTTAGTAAACTGTATCTTTTTTTTAATCTTGCAAGGTAGCCCAGGCTGACCTCAAACTCAACAGCTACCCTCCTGTCTCAGCCTCCCAGTTGCTGGGATTACAGGCAAGTGCAGCCACACATACCTATTTTAGTACCCTTCTAAACCTTTAAACTTTTTTGAGGACAAGGAATTTCATCATTTACTGTTTTTGAAGATCTAGCACAATGCCCTTACAAAAAAAGGCACCAGGCTAGGCATGGTGGTACACGCCTATAGTCCCAGCACTTGGGAGGCTGAGGCAGGAGAATCATTGCAAGTTCAAGACCAGCCTGGGCTACAAAGTGAGCTCAAGGCCGGCTTGAACTGCATAGTGAGAACCTGTCTCAAAAACACAAAAAAGGGGGGGGGTCTGCACCAAATGATCTTATTACCACATTCCAGAACGTGGGACATCTGACACAGTTACTATGCCATTAAAAATGATAAACCTGAGGCATTTGTAGATAGAGACCACTATATTAAGTGAAATAAATAAGAGACACAATTTAAATATCGCACTGTCTGTCTTAGGAGAAACCCAAAACTTAGGTAGTAAAATGAAAGCGAATAGGAAGCAGGGAGATCTTTCTCAAATGAGAAGGGAACAAGAGAGTGAAGAGGAAACAGGGTTGAAAAAACTGAAAAATATGGAAACAGAGGATTTCCAATGGGGAGGGGCATGAGACAGAAGGCGCAAGGAAGGACGGTGGAGAGGGGAAGGAGAAAGGGTGTGTTATGCACACGTGCCAATTCCCCATGATAAAAGTAATCACTATGTACTGCTATACTACAAAATATAAAGTCTATGTTTTTTAAAAAACTATGAAGGCATATACATACATACACATTTTTTCCCCCAGTACTGGGGACAAAACCCAGGGCCTTCACAATTCGTCTATTCCAAGTACTTTTAGATTTCTTTGGTAGTAGAGACTCAGCCCAGGGCCTTTATTTTTTGAAGCAGGGTCTCACTAAGTCTCTAAATTGCCTAAGACGAGCAGAATTTGTGAGCCTCCTGCCTTGGCCTCCCAGAGGGCTGGGATTATAGGCACGCATCACCACACCTTATCAGAAGGGATGCTTTTCTTTTTGTCTTTTTGAGACAGGGTTTCACTATGCAGTTCAGGCTGGCTTCAAACTCACAGCAATCCTCCTGCCTCAGCAACCCAGGTGCTGGGATGTCAGGTGTGTGTCACCAAGCTCAACACAAAGGCATGTACTTTTAAAGGACTTCTTTTTTTTTTTGTACTGGGACCCGAACTCATGACCTTGCACTTGCTGGGCAGGCTGCTATGCTGCTGAGCTACATCCCTGGCCCTTTAAAGGACTTATTTAGGGTAGAGGAGTACTGCGGCCTTGCCCATGCGAGGCGAGCACTCTGCTACTGAGCTACTGGCCCAACCCTACGGAGGGATAAAGTAAACTTGAAACCAGCCACAGCAGTACATGCCTGTAATCACAGAACTCTGGCAGGCTGAGGCAAGAAGTTCACAAATTGGAGTCCAGCCTGAGCAACTCAGTGAGTTAGTAAGGCTCTGCCTCAAAAAAAATTTAAAAAAAAAATTAAGAAGGGATGTGAGAAGGAATGGTAGCTCACACCTATAGTCCCAGCACCTGGGAGGCTGAGGAAGGATTGCCATGAGTTCAAGGTCAACCTGGGCTACAGAATCGAGTTCATGGCCAGCCTGAAGACATAGTAAGACCCCTTCTCAAAAACAAAAAACAAAAAGGGATGGGGATATAGATCAGAAATGAAGGCCCTGGGTGCAACTTCCAGTACTGCATACACACACACACACACACACACACACACACACACACTGACACACATAGTAAACCAGATTTTGGGGAATTAGGGCAGCAAACATATTCAAAATCAATTAATCTGAGGATGTAGCTCAGTAGTAGAATATCTGCTCAGTATTGGCACAAGGCATTGGGATTGATCCCTAGCACAAGAAAAAAAAATCAACAATCACTACATGTTTTGCACAATTTTAAAACTTTAATATTATCTCTAATACAAAAATAGTGCCTTATTTATTTATTTATTTTTTGGTCTTTTTGAGTACAGGGAATGTTTTTTGGCTGGCCTTGAACTCACTGTGTAGCCCAGGCTGGCTTCAAACTTTATGGGAATCCTCCTGCTTCAGCCTCCCAAGTGCCAGGACTACAGGCATGCGCCACCATATTGGGCCTTTGTCTTTTTGAGGCAGGATTTCACTATGCAGTTCAGGCTGGCCTGGAACTCCCAGCAATCCTCCTGCCTCAGCCTCCTGAGTGCTGTGGTTACAGTTGTGAGGAACCATGTGCAGCCTAGTGCTAAGTTTAGATAGCAAGTCAAACAGAACTAGGTTGGCCCTTGAACATCCAGTATCAAATGAAAAATTGCATAGCTCCTACGTAAGAAATACAGATTTGCAACACTTCCTTTGTGCCTTAAACAGATTTATCAAGTGGGAATGGAAATACATCATCTCATCATTGGTGCTGAACAAGATGAACATGAACTAAGAGTACATCAACAAGATGAAAGTGAGCAAGATGAACAATGCTCAAACCAGTGCTGGAAAGACTCAGGACCTGGACACAGGTACCGCAGGGTATGCCTACACATCCCTTCATTCTCGGGTATTCAGCTAGTGTTCAGCATACAATAAATTGAAGTTCTGCTTTTTGGAACCTTTTAGGACTTTTCTGATCCACAAATGGTTGACTCTGCAGACATAGAGGAAAAGTGTACTTCTATTAAATTGGACAATGTTAATGACCTATTCCTTCTAAAACTAGACATTTTCCCATATAGGGACTACCGTAGTCCGTATCTCCTTCCATGTCTTCACTTCTCCATAGAATCCCCCTATTCCAAGTCATGATCTTTTGCCTGAATGACTCCAGCAGCCTGGCTTCCATTTTTTACCCTACCCTTCTCTCCACCGCCTCAACACAGAAAGGATCTTTCCTTCTGCTTACCATCCTTTTCTCAGGCTTTCCTTACCAGCTTATCTAAACATTTCCTAACTACTCCCCCATCATACGGATATAGGGGGAAAATAGGCACCTCCCAACCTGCTAGATGTCAAACCCACCAACCTGGTGTTTCCCAGAGTAGAAGAATGAATTCTAAGGAACAGCAGAGGTTAAGAGTAGGAAAATTTATTGAGGACTAGGAATGGGGTCCACGAAAAACACCTGAGACAGGGAGGGGTTCCAAATGGGTTGCCAACAGGTACACTTCTCTGAGGAAGTTTTACAGAGCAAAGCCATGAGGTGCGTACAAGGTGGGTCAGAGTATAATCAACCAAAAAGATTACAAGTATAGTTGCTGGCTAATACTGACCCAACGTAGGGGCACATGGATGACATCATTAACCTTGGTCAATAATCTATAGTCTTTTAATCTTGTCTTTAAAGTCTTAGTAGTCTCAGTCTTGGTGGGACAGGAAATCTCAAGAGTTGTACCAATAATCTCTAACATCCCTTTACCTTTTAGGGAAGTATGCAAATCTGTCCATTGTGACTTTAATATGCTTCAGATGTGCCTCTAACCAGTTCTGATGTGTTCTCATCTTCTGCCCCTAGGAGGGCCTAGCCTTGTCTGACTGCCTATAGTATTTCTACTTAGCTGTCTTTTTATTCTTCTTTAGACACATTTGGACTTCTGCATGTTTTGGTAATACACATTTAATAACTATTTGCTATGTGAATTAAATTTCTAATTTTTGTCTATCATTTACAGAGACCATTTCTTGGAATAAAAAAGTGAAGGTCTTTGGGCAATCTAACACCCCATTTAATGATGCGCACGCACAAACACACACACACACAAACACAACATTATGCACCTCCCAAAACAAGAAAGGAAGAAACAAAGTTTTTGTTATGCAACAAAAACTTGAGTTTCCATACTCCCAGTAAGTGAGTGTATGAATAGAGTTGTGTCTGATTCAGATATTAAAATACAAGCATCTGATAACAACTTAGGTGTGTTACAGCAGGACCTTGGACTAACTTTCGTAACATCCTTTTTTGTCATTTTCCTGGTTAGTGAAAGGAATAAAAAGTGCTACCCAACGTGGTCAATGGACAAAACGAAACAGGCGTGGGCAGTTACAAAGCAGTAACAACTGAGCAGTAAGTACCACGCCGGTGTAGCTTATGAAATGTAGCCAGGCGTGGTCGCACAAACCTACAGCTCCAGCACTTAGGAGACTGAGGCAGGAGGATCGCTGTGAGTTCGAGGCCAGCCTGGGCCACATTGTGAGTTCAAGGCCAGCCTGAACTTCATAGTGAGACCCTGCCTCAAAAACAAAATAAAGAAAAAAAAAGAAAAAGAAATTTGGGGCAAATGCTCAACCTAGGCCTAAACTACCTGGAACACTGGTCCTCTCCTGAGGACAAACCGGCGTCCTCCTACCAGGGCATTGCCCCGCTTTCCCTGCAGAGGGAAGGTCGATCTTAAGCCTGCATTGGGGCAAGCACTCCCGAGGGAGCGCCTCCTCGTCCTTTCTGCTCCATCCGACCGGAAACGAAAGTTTACAGCCCTCACCCGCTCCCAGAGGATACCAAGGCAGCTGAGCGGGAGGTGGTGCCCAGTCAAGGACAAGAGGAGAATGAGTTGCCAGGGCCAAAGGGCACATGCAGGTCAAAAAATAAGCCCCGGACCAAGGCACAATAGCCTTCCTATCTAAACACAACCTCACCTTCTCCCCGGAGCAGCCGAGGGTGTTCTGCTGGCGTGTCCAAACCCCACCGACCCCTCAGACACCCGGTCGCTTATTCAATATGGCGGCCCCGGGCCCCGGGTAATCCCGTCAGCCGGGCAAGGAGAACGGAAAGCCAGGAGGGACCAGAATCTCCAGATTCGACAATTTCCGGATTAGATTGATTTCGGCAATTTCCGTCAGCCTGACGACGGGTGGGGAAGAAGTGAAGAGGACTATTTGGACCTGCAGTTCCGCCGGAATTTACCGGGGCCTCTAAACCGCGCTCTTTCGGTCATCTCTAGCGTTTGAAAGAGAGGTTCTCGTAGTTTTCGTGAGCTGTAGAAATACAAAATTGAGAAATGCTCGTTTTATTAATTTGTTTCAAAAAACATGGGAAAGGTCTGCAGACAATTGGTGGGCCATTTAATTCGGACCTCACAGTGTTTACTGGAGGAATGAGAACGGGAGCGTACTGTGACCTTTAACCTCCGGCCGGGTGCCGCGGAGGGAAACGCCTCCTTCACTATATAAGGCGTTTTCCGGCCTGCAACAGCCCTTTTTTTCCTCTCAGCGCCGAGTGTGGGCCTTTTACGCTCTTGCTTCCGCCACTGCCCAGCTTCCACAGACAGCTGAGGCCATGGGTTTCGGAGACTTGAAAAGCCCCGCCGGCCTGCAGGTGCTCAACGATTACCTGGCGGACAAGAGCTACATCGAGGGGTGAGCGGAGGGGCGCGGCGCGTCCCGCGGGCCACGTGGCGGCGGGCGGGAGAGAGAGGCCGGACCCGGAGGGGCAGTTCGCGGAGAAGTTAGACGGCGCTTTACTTCTCCGCCAGGCTCCAGCATCTTGGCGCCCTGCTGCCCTGTAGCCAGCGCTGCGCCGCAGGTCTGTCTCGGAGTGGCGGGCGTTCTGGGACAGCGGGCGCCCCTGAGAGGGGGCCTCGATCTTAGGCAGCTTAGAACTTTTTGAAAAAGTGGTAAATGTGTCTGAGAGACCGGGAATGGATGCGTGGGTTTGGTTTCCGCCAGTGACTCTGGCGGGCGCACTGCCTGCCACTTAGCTGTTTCTTAAGGTGAACTTACTTTTTTTCCTTGGCAGGTTTGTGCCCTCGCAAGCAGACGTGGCCGTCTTTGAAGCCGTCTCCTGCCCCCCGCCTGCCGACCTGTGTCATGCCCTGCGTTGGTACAATCACATCAAGTCTTACGAAAAGGAAAAGGCCAGGTAAAGGTGTCTTTGCATCGGCTTGAAGGATAAAACTGCTTTCTAAACTTCAGAATTTTCACATGCCGAAAGGAGACCCAGGCTGCTGTAGCGTTGCTGGGCGTATTGTAAGCTAATCGCTCTGTGACCGTTGAAGGCCAAGACACTGAAGTCCTCCATTTTTCGCGGAACAGGTAGAACATGGACAACAGCAATTGGCTTCTCCCCCGCAGTGCTCTGCTGGTGTGCTTCCGCCCTGACCTAGGGGGGTTGGGGGAAGTGGACTCATTCGCTAAGAATGGATGTGAGTGTGCTTAACGAGATGTCAGATGTTCATACAAAGAAAGTAAAGCCTAGTGAGCGTTGACTGTAACATCTCACGTGCTGCTGATGTTTGCTGGGTGAGGAGTATTTACCGGGCGCGTGTTAAAGGATAAATTATCACAGAAGGGATCTAATGACAAAGTGCAGTAACATGTTCTTGTGTACTTTTCTAGAAAAAGACACTAAATTAAGAGTGACTGAATTTAAAATTTTTTCAAGCCTGCCAGGAGTGAAGAAAGCTTTAGGCAAGTACGGCCCTGCCCATGTGGAAGACACCACTGGAAATGGAGCTGCAGACAGTAAAGACGATGATGACATCGATCTCTTTGGGTCTGATGATGAAGAGGTAAGCCACAGGCAGTGTAGTCAGTTTCCTGGGTTTAAATCCTCTGACTTTCCAGAATTCTCACTGGTTACATGATGAATGAAATCAAATCACCATCTTTCGGCTGAGCTCCTGATGGATTTGCTTTTTTCTGACAAAGCTGGTATTTGTGCCAATTTCACCACCAGCTTAAACCAGAAGAACAACAGCTTTGTGAAATACTACAATTTTTCTTCACAGGAAAGTGAAGAAGCAAAGAGGCTAAGGGAAGAACGGCTTGCACAGTACGAGTCCAAGAAAGCCAAAAGTAGGTCACTTATAAGTGGTGTTTATCTTCATTCCATGACTATATGAGGAGCCTTTATGAAGATTGACCGCAAAGTAATTTCTTCCACGTTTGTTGAGTGGGTTAGTGCTTGAAAATCCTTCATAGCAGTTTTTTCTCTTACAACTTCCACAGCTACTGGTCTGCAGCTGTTGATAATTGTAGCAGCTGCGGCATTCCACTGTGGCAAAGAAATTGTTACACAATTAAATACCTCTTTCTTAGCCAAAGAGAAAGTGGGCATGTGTGTGACAGACACAAAATGTGTTCTGTTTTATTTGATTAAGGAGATGGTACATTTCAAAACACAAATTTGGAACCTTTATTTCTGTCTCTGTCACAGTGGGTGTTGAGTCCAAGGCCTTTGCACTTAGCCTACACCCCCAGTAGTGTTTCATTTTTATTTTCAGAACGACTTGGAATCCTCCTGCCTCAGTCTCCCAGACTGCTAGGATTTGCATGCATGGGCCACCAGGCCCTCCTGAGTTTGGACTTGGGGAAACAATATAGCTGAGCTGTACTTAATACTGCTGTTTCTTGTTTCCAGAACCTGCGCTTGTTGCCAAGTCTTCCATCCTGCTGGATGTGAAACCCTGGGACGATGAGACAGACATGGCGAAGTTGGAGGAGTGCGTCCGGAGCATCCAAGCCGACGGCCTGGTCTGGGGCTCCTGTGAGTTTCATTCTTGCATTTTGAAGTTGGCACCTGAAACTTGTATACGTTTTAAATCTTTGCCCATCAATAAGGCATTTCTAACAAGATTTTTCTTATTTTTAAGCTAAACTAGTTCCAGTGGGATATGGAATTAAAAAGCTGCAAATACAGTGTGTGGTTGAAGATGATAAAGTTGGAACAGACATGCTGGAGGAGCAGATCACTGCTTTTGAGGACTATGTGCAGTCCATGGACGTGGCTGCTTTTAACAAGATCTAAAATTCATCCTGGATCCTTGCACTTCAATAAAAGCTTAAAGGACAGCCTTTGGCTCTTGAATCTGTAAAATAAGGGGTGAATCACACTGCCATCTGTACTCATTAATTAGGTCCTCAGCAATCTGTGACGCATGTGATAATTTGTTGTGACCTAGTGTCTTTGGATTGGAGTTTGCTGATAGAAAAATTAACAAATCTCACTTGAAAATAATAAGTGTGCAAGGAGTACAGGATGTGCGACAGTAGCAGAGCGCATCTAGCCCAGGAGGGAAGCCTTGCCAAAGTTTGTCATAGGTTATAATCACTGTATACAACATTGGAAATCTGTAATGCATTACGCTGTAGAGTTGAAAGCTGTTAATTATTGGGAACGTTGTGGAGTTAGCATTACATCATGTCCTGAGATGAACACTACAGTTAAAAATGATTCCCAGAGGGCTTTGCCTTTATGTAAAGGTTCATGAAGTCCGTGGTGGGCTATTGCACTTGGATTTGGGAATGAATTGAACCTAGTAATCCAGGTAGACACTGGGGTAGAACAGTAAAGTGAGTCCTCCCCAAGAATGTGCATTCTTTCTGCTCCCCCCGGTGGGGGTGCTGTACTTGGGGTTGAACCCAGCACCTTTGAGTTAGATAATCTTATTTGTTTGAGGTGCTGGTGGATAGGCTGTCACTACATCCCTCAGGCTGGGCTTGAATTTGCTGTCCTTCAGCCTCCCCTGGTCCTAGGATTAAAGCTGTGTGCTGCTGCACTAGCTTCTAGTGTTCTCCCAGGACTGGGAGTTGAACCTGGGGCATTGCAAGAACTACATCCTTTTTGTTCGTCTTTTTGAGACAGGGTCTCCCTATGCAGTTCAGGCTGGCCTTGAGCACATTTTGTATCCCAGGCTGGTCTTAAACTCAATGATCCTGCCTCAGCCTCGGTGCTGGGATTACCGGCAGGCACCGCCATGCCAGGCTTTTCCTTTTTTTTTTCCCCCCTTTTTGAGACTAATTTCTTTATAAAAGTAAAGTGCGGGAGAGGTTTATTTTTTGTTGGGAACCAAAGAAATCAGATGATTTGTTACACTGAGGAATCGGACCTAGGCGGAACATTCCCAAGCCCTGGGTTTTGGAGTTTTGAGACAAGGTCTTGGTCTGTAGTCCAAGCTGGGCTTGGAGTCATTGCTAGCATTCTGCGCCAGCCTCCTGAGTGCTAGAATTACCTTGCTCGGCCTCTGTCCTGCTTAAAATTTTGAGATAAGTTCTCAAAAAATGGGTCAGGATGGCCAGATCATTCTGCCTCAGTCTCATAGAAACAATACTGGGATTACAGGGCAGGGAATATAGTTCAGTGCTAACTGTGAGATCCAGAGTTCCATTCCCGGTACCAAAAAAAAAATTCTGGGATTAGAGACCTGTACGATCAAACCCAATTTAGGTCAGTTTTATCGTACAACCAGATCGTGCTCTAACCTACAATCTGATTTTATGCTGTGCTACCTGGAGCGTGGGAAACTAGAGAGTTAATCAGGTGCAGATGGGTATTGAGTAAATTCACTAAGCAGTGCGTAATCCCCCCCCCAGATCTAGCCTACAATAGAGAAACTTTTAGGTTGTCAGCACTGTGGGCGCCAGCAGAGGGCAGTATTTCACTTCCTAGAAAACAGAGTGAGGCTCCAGGAAAGCTGAAGCACTGTTTGGTAAAGGAATACATTGATTATTATACTGGTGTTCTTATAAATACAGGAGCAGAAAGATGTCATCTGTGTGTCCTCTGAAGTAATTACAAGATTGGGGTAGCATGTGCACCATCTGTGTTAATGTCTGCGCATGCGTGTGTGTGTGTGCATGTGCGTGCGCGCACGTTTTGAGACAGTCTCGCTGTGTAGTCCATGCCATCCTTGAACTCGCCAGGTAGCCCAGGATGGCCTCCAACTTGTAGCAATCCTGGTTCAATCTCTAGCTCTCGCGTGCTGGGATTGCAGGTGAGAGCCACCACGCCTGGCAAGGACTGAGACATTTTTTTCCTTCAGATTTTATTGGCACCTTTTAGACATACATAATTATCACATTCATAATAGAGAATTTATACCTGTACATGATATAACTTGATTCTTTTTCCCATTCCCCTACCCTCCCTCTACCTCCCCTTTCCATTTACAAAGGCATTGTTAACATTTTTTCCATTTCTCTTTTTATTTTTCCTGCTTCCCCCCTCCGTGTTCCTGTCCCCATGTGAACGTTTTCTTCCTACGTCACAATACCTATGTTGGTACTTATTTACACTTTGCATTTCTTGCACCACGAGAAGCAATGTGGTAAGGGACTGGGAATTTCTGTCTTGGAGCACTGAGCAATGCCGCCACCCTGAGCTGAGAGGTCCCCAGTATGGGAGAGCTGGGCCGGGAAGGGGGAGAAGGTGTCTCAGCCAGCCAAGCCTCAGTCTCCTCAGTGCTGTCCACGGTAGCGAAGCAGACCACAGGCTCTTCTGTGCCTTGTAGAAACTGTTTTGGCTTTTGGGTTTGGGTTTTTTTTGTCCTTGTGAGGCAGGGTCTGGCCTTGAGCTCACACTGTGCTTTAGGCTGGTCTCACAAGATGATCTTTCTGCCTCAGCCTCCCAGGTACGAGGATTACAGAGGTGCGCTCCCACACCTTTGTTTACATTTCTGAGCTGTGAGATAGGGAACAGTAAATTACTATGTTCAGCAACTTTCAGTTTTAGGGCAGTTTACTAAGCATCAATAGTTAACAGTTTTTGTTTTTTGTTTTGGTACCAGGAATTAACTCAGGACTTTGAGCTTGCCAGACACACTGTGCCACTGAGCTGTATCCCTGTCCCTAACAGTTTTCAAACTAATCAACTAATTCATAAATGTGTATACATTAACTACATAAAGAAATTATACTTTTTTTTGAGACAGGGTCTTACATACTCCAGGCTAGCCTTGAACTCAGCAATGCTCCTACCTCAGATATGTATTTTTTTTTCCAGACATATTTTAATAGTCTGAGCCAGGTGTGGTGGCACATGCCTGTAATCCTAGCACTTAGGAGGCTGAGGCAAGAGGATTGCCACAAGTTCATGGCCAGCCTGGGCTACATAGTGGGCTCCAGGTCAGTTTGAACTATGTAGAGAGATCCTGTCTCAAAACAAAACAAAACAAACAAACAAAAACAGTATGTCTAATAGTTTTCATGCCCAAAATTACCATGAGTTTAAGCAAAACAACTTGTTTTCCCTTTGGTGCTAGGGATTGAAACCAGGGTCTCACACATTAGGCAAATGCTTAACCACTGAGCTACCTCTCAGCCCCTCATAATTTTGAGATAGGGTCTCCCTAAGTTGCTCAGACTGGCCCAGAATTTGTGATTGTCCTACCTCAGCCTCCTAGATACCTGGGGTTACAAAAATGTATATGGCACATTAGTCACATATTTAAGATGGAGGGTTTAAAATTATTTTTTTTTAAACTGGGAGTATTTCCACAGTGGTGATAGTCCACTGTGGGATAATTAGCAAGAATGAAAGATAGTTATGCTTCAGGAGAAAAAAATGTACATATCCTGCCAAAGTTTTACACTCACACAAAAATGTGAGGCTAATAAACTGACCAAAATTAAACAAACGTGGTCAGCTCTAAATCTTAGAAGCAAATTTCATTTGGAAATATTTGTCCAGGGACTTGCTCCAAAACTTCCCCCCAGTTTTAGGAAAGCAGTAAGTCACTGAGCCGTTTCCAGGAGGGACATGTTCTTGGTTTCAGAGGTCCTGAGCTGTTCACTGACTGTGCCAGAGCAGCTGACCTCCCACAGTGTGGACTTCAGCTTTTCTGCAACTGAGGACCGGAAGCGAGCCTGGAACTTTTTACTAATTAGGACGTAAAGCATGGGGTTCAAGCCACTATTGAGAAATGCCAAGCCAGTGGAGAGGGGGACTGCAGCCTGCAGCACCCGGTAGGAGGAGCTATTGTGGTGAATGGTGAGCTCCCAAATGGAAAAGAGGTGATAAGGAGTCCAGCAAATTAAAAAGGCTATGACCACAGCCAGGATTGTCCAGAAATGCCTACTAGAAATCAGGATGCTTCGCTTCTTTACCTTAATGATGAGACACAAATAGCAAATGCTCAGTGTTAGCAAAGGGAAAAGGTAGCCAAGGATGAATCTCACCCAGGTCAGAACATGGTGCCTCATCACAATAAGATCCGGGTCGTGCTCATGGAAATTGTTATAGCAAAGGGTGCGGTTATTGAGCTCCAGAGTGTCCCGGAAATACAGGGCGGGACCTCCAATGAGAGATGCTAAGAGCCAGATAGCTATAACAACGAGCACAGTATTTTGCAGGGTTCGATGCCGATGAGCCAGGACGGGGTGGATCAAATGGATGTAGCGGTCCAGGCTGATGACAGTCAGGAAGAGAACACTGGAGAACATGTTCAGCTGGCCGATGAAGGAGTTGGCTTTACACAGCCAAGTGCCAAAGGGCCAGTGGAAATGCATGGCCACATAGGAGATGTACAGCGGCAGAAAGAGAACAAAAATGAAATCCGCAATGGCCAGATTAAGGAACCAGAGTGTGGTGACGGTCTTCTTCCACTTGAATCCTGTGAGCCAGATGACAGTGGCATTTCCTGGGATTCCCAGAATAAATGCCAAACCACACAACAGCAGGGAGAGCCAGTGAGCGGCTCCCAGGGGCACTTCCTCCTCCAACTCCGGCTCCTGAGAGTAATACTCCAGTGCATAGGAGTAATTCAATTCTTCATACACTGCCTCCTCCAGCTCTGCCATGGCCTTGCTAGGCAGACAAGGAAGAAATCTAGAGATGAAAATTTAAGAGAGAAAAAAATTTTAAAGAACAAAAGTTCAGCGAATGAGAAGGAATGTAACGATAAAAACATTGCATTTTATAAGCCAGACATGGGTTTTTTTGGTGGGACTTGTGAATATACTAACACTGCCCTAGTGTTGATGGGCCTGCTTCATCTCATTATCATTCTCCATGCTGTGAGAGTTCATTTGGATATTTGGTGATTGTTCAGTTACAATAACCGACACTCCAGGTGCAATTCCTCTTTGCATAATGCTTGCACAAGTAATCCAGCTAAACAGAATCAGCGTGCTATGAGCATTTGTCAGGTTCTGCTATGCACTATTTTGTGGCAGATCTAAAAGAAAACAAATTAATACACAGCAATGAGTTCAAGATCTGTAGCCCTTAAGTTCTAGAAAGGGACTCCGCCCCTTTGGAGGTCCAGCCTCCCGATGTCACAGGTAAACCCTACACCTGTCCTTGAATGTCAGCTTTTTTTGGGGGGGGGGCAGGGTCTCACTATGCAGTTCAGGATGGCCTTGAACTCACTTATGTAGCCCAGGCTAGCCTTGAACTAATGGCAATCCTCCTGTCTCAGCCTCCCAAGTGCTGGGATTACACACGTGCATCACCATGCCTGGTGAATGTCAGCTTCTTAAAACCAAATTTATTTCTTGTTACTTCTATCTGTAATATTCAAAATCAAGTGGAAAAAGATTAATAGCTGTATTCATTTCCTACATAATTGGGCAATATGTAGGATTTGGGATTAGACTGGAGGTTAGAATAAGGAGGTCAAAACATCCTATTTTCTGAAATTCAATTGCCTATCACTGAAGTCATTATTTTACCTAAAATCTTGTAAGAAACCTGACAGGACATAATTTTAAAAATTCAATAGCTTCCTCCTGGACTTGGCCAGCTTCTTTTGGTTCAGAATTTAGCTGAAATGCTACCTTTTCTTAAAAACATTTATTGACGTTACCTTTGTGCCAAGAATTTTAATACTAGTTATTGTTATACGTAATAATGTTATTGGGAATTTATGTGTTGCCAGGCATGTCTGACCTAATTTAATCCTCATAATTGTCTTATATAGCAGACGAGTGCTTTTTTTGTTGTTCCAGAGGTAGGGAGAGAGAGCTACACTGCCCAGGCTGTCCTAGAACTTATTTTCATTTATTTATTTTTTTGGTACTGGGAAGCAAATTTATGACCTCCAGCTTGCCAGGCAGGCACTTATGCTGCTGAGCTGTATCCCCAGCCCTTGTCCTAGGACTCGTGATCCTCCTGCGTTAGCCTCTGGAGTGGCTGGGATTCTAGGCATGGGGGTGTCACCTCTCTTACCCTATTATTATTCTCAATTACCTAAAGGATATTGAAGTTCAGAGAAGCTTAGCAATTTACCACAAGATCATACAACCTGCAATTGTAGTCTGACTCTAAATTTACACGAGACCAAAAGTTTGAGCTCTTAATCATTATAACATTCCCCTCTTCTGTCACACTTAACACAGTATATGTCACTGATCAATTTTTAATTTCTCCCCTATCAGACTGTCAACTCCTTAGGAATAAAAATCCATCATCTCTGGACCTCACATTACCCAGTAGAAGTCTTAATCTATCACAGGCACTTAACATATGCTTAATAAATGATTGAGTCTGCTACAAATCCTGCTCAGAGTCAAGAATAAATTTCAAGATTTGGGGGAGTTTTTGTTCCTATTTTGTCTTGTTTTTTGAGACAAGGCCACACTATACAATTCAGGCTAGCCTTAAACTCGAAGTGATCCTCCTGCCTCAGCCTCCTGAATGCTGGGCTTACAAGTATGTGCTACCAGGCTTTCAGGGGACGGTTTTGTGAGTTCATCAGTAAGTCAGTATTGATTCCAGAATCTTTGTAACCTTCACATGAGGTAGGACAGCAAAAGGGTGTGTGGAAAGGACACAAGAAAAATCTTGTAACTAGGAGCTGGGCGTGGTGGTGCATACCTGTGACCCCAGCACTTGGGAGGGAGAGGCAGGAGGATCGCTGCAAATTTAAGGCCAGCCTGGGCTACATAAAGGAGTTCAAGTCCAGCCTGCGCTACAAAGCGAGATCCTATCTCAACCACCCCCCCCAAAAAAAGAAAACCATCACTAAAAATTGTAAGTTTAAGAAGACTGCAACTTCCGGGACCCAGTCAAAGTTTCTGTTAAATTTAGGCTCCTTTTCTTGCAGACCCATCACACCCCAAATCCTCAGGAAGACCCTGAGTTTGTAAGGTGGCTTCATTGGGAAAGTAAAGAGCAGGAACCTGACACTAGGACACAAGGACAGGTTAAGAGAATTCAAAGAATGCTTAAATAACCCATCTTTAAAAACAAAAACTACACTTGGTGGGCCTGGAGTTTCCACCCGCTCGAGAGAAACATAAATGAGACCAGCTTGCCTGTAATCACTCCGGGAGGGCGACGCAGGAGGACCTCAAGTGTGAGCCCAGCCTGGGCAAGTTAGTGATTTAGTGAGATCTTGTCTCAAAATATAAAATTAAGGGAGGGAATGAAGCTCAGTGCGAGGGCTGTGGGTTCAATCCCCATCAAAAAAAAAAAAAAAAGAAAAAAGAATTGGCCTGTGTTTGTTGCCTTGTTTGCAGGCTTAGGTCTTCTGGCCGGCGCTGCCTGGAGTCAGCCCTTTCCGGCCTGCTCTCCTGCTCCTGGCTCCGCCTGCGGACCAGAACCCCTTTCTGCTTTTGAGACAGAGTCTCCCTAAATCACCACATTGCTCAAGCTGCTCCCCCAGCTTAGTATCTTCCCAAGAGTTAAAAGCATCATACCACAGCCATGTGTGAACTCCCATGTTTATTGCAGCACAGTTTGTAATGGCTAAATCTCAGAAACAGCCCAAATGCCCATCAGCCAAGGAGTGGATAAAGAAGCTGTGTTTTTTTTTTTAATACAGTAGAATACTACTCATCCATAAAGAAGGATAAACTTGAGAGACATTTGTAGGTAAATGGACGCACCTTGACACCATACTCTTAAGTGAACTAATCAGACACACATGTTCAAATAGCACATTGTTTCTCTGGTGTGAGAAACTGAAAGGGTAAATAAGGACCAAAATGGAAGATTACATATTGGGAAATAGGAAGAAAATGTTCAAATGGGAAGGTGAACAAGGGAGTGGGAGGAGGAAAAGAAAAAAAGAGAGAGAAGGAAAAGGTGGAAACTATGCTTCTGTAAATGAGGAGGACAGGAGGGGAAAAAAAGGAGAGAGGAACGGGAGAAAAGAAGAATCAAGATGCATCGTGTCAGGTACGAATTCCCTATGATGAATGTGATCATTATGTATATCTAGAGGATACCAATAAAATTAATTTAAAAATTAACTAAAAAAATAAATTGCTCGAGCTGGGCCTTGCCTCTGCCTCCCAGCACCCTGGGATTCACCGGGACTCTAGACCCGTGCGCCCACGCCCGACAGAGGGCGACAGAGGGCGTACGGTTGCAGCGCTTGCTTGAAGATGCTCACCGTCCCCAGGTTCTTCCCGCTCCGGTTAGCTTTTAGACCCACCCAAATACCCAGAGGACCTAGTCGTTTCCTAGGTAACAAAATGCCATAAAATATGCAACTGGTGGCATAAAATAACAAGTTTCTTGTCCCCCAGACAGTGAAGGCAGGAAGCATACATCCCTCCTGCATGTGGGGAGACAGGCTGCTCCACGCCGCCGGCAGCTTCTGCTGGTTTAAGGGGACTTGGTATTCACAGGTGTGTCTGTGCCCTCGTGGTCATGTGACATTTGCACTCAAGTCCCCCTGTTGAGGGGGTGAGGAGCTCAACTTACCATTTTTGGAGAAGTCATCATTGCAGCCCATCACAACATTCTCCACAAGCACCATTTCTGAACCCCAATCCCTGATCACTTGGCAATTATTTGATAAGCACCTGTCTTGTCCGGTGCTGTTCTGGGTGGTTGAGATGCTTCACTAAATAAGACAACTGTTTCTTCTCTCTTAGATTTTAGATTCTAGTAGGCAGAGATGTTTAAAACCATACACTGTGCTAAAAGGTGGTTTGCTAGGTATGGTGGTTCACACCCACCTTCCCAGCTGCTGGGAGGAGGAGGGAGTGATGAAGAGTTCAGGGCCATCCTGGGCAACTTAGTGACACTTTAAGTCAAACAAAAAGATAAAAATGGCTGGGGAAGGGGGAAGTAGCTGGTTAGATCCTTAGCACTTCAAAAAGAAAGGAAAGAAAAGAGAGAGAAGGGAGGGAGGAAGAGTGAGAGAGACCCTTGTCTTTGCTGGGACTACAGGCATACGCCACCACACTTGGCTCTTATGCTGCTACTGCTCTGGTCCAAACCAACCTCATCTCTCGTCAGAACTATTGCAGTAATTTTCTAATGGTCTCCTTATTGCTATACTTGCTTACCTAGCCACCACCACATGTAGCATCTGAGACAGGAAGGCTGAGACAGGAAGATCACCATCTTGGCAACTTAGCAAGACCCTAGTTCAAAATTTAAGAGGGTGCCGGTGGCTGAGGTGTCGCTCAGTACTGCCTGGATTCAGTTCATAGACACACACACACACACACACAAACACACACTGATAAGAAATGTTTTCTGTCGTTGTTTGTTTTTGCAGTACTGGGGGTTGAATCCAGGGTCTTTGCACTGAGCTACATCCCCAGTGAAGCAACTTAGTGAGACCCTGTTTCAAAGTAAAAAAAAAAAAGGGGTTGGGCTGTAGTCCCGTGGGAAGGTGCTGGACCATTCATCTATCACCCCATGAAGCACTGTCCTGAGACCAGTTCTCATGCCTGTTACCACCAAGATCTATACCAGCAGTTGTAACCCAGGTCATGTGATCTCCCAAGGGTTAGCAGGAAATGTCTGGGGACACTGTTAGCTGTCACAGCTGGAAAGGGGAGGACACTGTCCTACTGGAACCAAGTAGACAGAGGCCAGGGATGCTCTTAAATATTTTATAATGGGCAGCCAGGTACAACAAAGAACTTCCAGCCTACTGTGAATGTGAGCCAAGGCTAAGCCAACCTGTGTGCTCATGTTAAGCCCAGGCTGAACACCTTGCCTGAACTTCTGTTCCAAGGCGCCACTGCCATCTCAGAGTCCTGGCTCAGCCTGCTGTGGTTCATCCAGCTACCGAGCATCAGTACTTCCTAGAAGTCACACACTGCTTGGCTTGTGTGTTAAATCTAGCTGAAAAATTGTTCCAAAATATTTGAACTCCTACTTAAACGTCGGGAAGTTTCCATTTTTTTTTTTTTGGTCTCTCTTGATGATTTATATTATCTGTTCAAAATGAGCCTGCATTTCCTATGGCAGCATTGAAATTGCTCTTTAGAAAAGAAATATATGTGCTCTCCTATTTCCTACCAGGTCCAAATCACTCATTTATGATACTTTCCAGAGTACTATCAGCAACTGAATTTCAATCTTTACTAATATTGTACAGTGAGAAATGGAACTGTCAGCCAGGTATATGGCACAACCCTATAATGCCAGCACTTGGGAGACTGAGGCAGGAAGATTGTGGCTGGCCTGAGTTTTGTAGGGAGTTCAAGTCTAGCCTGGTAGAGAGTAAGACTCTGTCAGCAAATAAATAGATAAATCAATTGTTAAAACAGCAAAGACTGTAACTTATAAGAGCATGCAAATAAAGTGACCGTGCTGTCTCAAAGTAAAAATGTGGCTTAAAAAAAAGCATGCACCAGGCATGGTGGTGCATGCCCTGTAATCTCAGCACTCAGAACACTGAGGCAGAAAGATCATTGCGAGTTTGAGACCAGCTTGGGCTACAAAGTGAGCTCAAGGCCAGCCTGACTGCATAGTCAGACCCTGTCTCAGAAAGACAAAAATAAAATAAAATAAAATAAAATAAAATAAAATAAAATAAAATAAAGCATGATACCTTGTGTGTGTCTTTCTTTTCTCTTCTCATTTTGGGGACCAAACCCAAGGCCTCCCATATGCTAGGCAAATGTGCTACCACTGAGCCACTTCCCCCAGGGCTTTTTAAAATGTTGAGGAAAGGTCTTTCTAAATCATCCAGGTTGGCCTTGAACTTATGATCCTGCAGCCGAAACCTGCTGAGGAGCTGGAATTATAGGCACGAGTGACCAGGCCTGGCCACTTTGTGCATATCTATGGAATTGAAGGGACCGTAGAGATGTCTGCAAAACTATTAAAAATTGGGGGTTGCGGGTATAGCTCAGTGGTAAAGCACTTGCCTGGCATGTATGAAGTCCTGGCTGTGAAAAACACAAAACAAAATAAAGCAAATTGGTATTGTGCCAGCACAGTGGCACTCATGTGAGAACTTTAGTCCCAGCCACTCCAGAGGCTGAAGCAGGAGGAACCAAAACATTAATTAAAAAAAAATTCTTATTAGACTGTATACTCAATCATGGTGTTTTACATTTATCTGCTTATCTGGGTGAAATAAGAGAGCTAATGCAAATGATACACAGTGAGAAAAAGAAAAGTTTTCCCCCATGTAGCCAAATGGAGACACACACACACACACACACACACACTCACGCACATTCATATACAGAGTGGGCAAAAAATATATTGAGATAGAGATAGATAGATAGATAGATACTTCAACAATTTGCCACACTAATAAATGTCTGGAAGCTCATGGCCACCACTGTACCTGCTGTAGTTGTAGAGGCCAAAGGTAACTTCTATTTATCTGTTGATGTCTCAATAAATTTAGTTTAAAAATATTGGCTGGGGATAGATCTCAGAGGCACAGTGCCTGCCTGGCAAGGGTAAGGTTCTGAGTTCAATTCCTGGTACCAAAAAAATTATTTATAAGTCTTTCTTTCCTGATGTATACATTTGTGTGTGTGTGTGTGTGTGTGTGTGTGTGTGTGTGTGTGTACTGTGTATTTTATAGGTGAGGGAGGTTGTGAATGGGGTCTCAGAGGTGGGCTAGAAGGATCTGGGCAGTAACCAGAAAAGGAGATGGAAGCAGATGGGCATCAGCTCTTTCAGCACAGGTTTAAAGGAAACACTGTCAAAGAAATTTAAAAATTAAAAATAAATTAAACACTATAATTTATCTAGAGGCACAGCCAAGTGGCCTGGGCTGGCAGTAGCTCACTGAGAGAAAGGTTTTGTCCATTTGGGAGAGAATAAGAATACCAGGATGAGGCTTTTAGACCTGACTGAGAGAGAAAATAGCTACTGTCATTGTCTCAAAACATATGTGCTGCTGAAAGGCAAATAAGTAATTCTGATCAAAAATAAAGACTAATGAAGATATTCATGATCATAAAATCTTGAGTCATCACTTAAGGAACTGCCAAGCTGCACTGTGGCTGCAAATATACATAGGCCCACCCAAGTCTCAGAGATGTGCAGAAAAGGTTTGGGGTGGAGCTGAGTGCAGGGAACGGCCATGAAACCATGATTGGGTTTCCTAAGGATGTGACAGGGTATTGATCTCAGGATTCAGCTGCTGTGAGGGTCTAAGTCATCACACTCTTGTGTTATATTTATCTAAATCCTTCATTTGCCTGGTTCATGAGTCTGACAGTATTGACTGAATTTAAACAAATTGGTTTCTGATCTCCTCTGATTTAATAGATGGTAAAGTAGGAACTGGTTTCTGAACAAATTAATTTTCCTGCATGCATTCTAGCAGAAATGGGAATGACAGTCCATAAAATGCAGATGATGTGGGTAAAGGACATCTGGTAGAAACATGCACAATTAAATGTTTAAATGCGGCCTTTGACCAGGCTGGGCGGTAGAAGGACAGATTTTGTTTATCAGCTTTGACAAAACAACACAAAGGTTCCTTCTGGCAGCACACATGATGAACGCAGAGAGTTTGATGGGTTTTCAGGGGCCACTGCAGAAGTGGGCAGCTGCCAGAATCTGAAGGATTCTATTTGACAGAGGAAGATTTCATGCTGCTGCCCTTTGCCTATGTGACGAGCTTCCCATTATTCCCTGGTAAAAAGAACCCAAGAGCCAAATATATCCCCTATTAAAACCAGAGAGGCCCTGGGAGGAAAATGTATTTTGCCTTTTGTTGGATAACAAGAACAAATCGAATGTACAGTCCTGAGAGAAGCTCTGGTGAAAACCATAGATCCACGATCCGGCAGTATCACACACTAGTTAACAGACTATCCATGGCTTTCTTCTCTGGCAAGCACGATTCCAGGTAGATGGGGAGGAGGGACGAGGGGATTTGGGGAACGGCCCAGTGTTTCCTACAATCAGACGCAAATGAACTCTATTATCACACCCCAGAATGCACTCAAGATGTTTGGCACCAGTAAAGCATTTTGCAACCCTCTGGATGAACTATTTTTGCTTGGAAGGTAGTGAGGCATCTCACTGGTTTACAAAATGCTCTCTTGATTTACCCATGGGGAGCAAAGGAGTTTAAGTTGAAACTGAAGGTTGGGCGGTAATACGGCTAGCTCCTGCGGGGTCCTGCTGGATGGGGGAATAGTACGTGATGATCAGACCACCCCACCCCGCCTCAATCCCTGACAGAGCCTGTCCTTCAGGAGAGAAGCCTCTTGCCTATTTATAGAGCCCATGTCACTTATAGCTTAATGCCAGACATTAAAACAGATGAAAAAATTCTGTGGCATGTTATGAAGAATGGAAATGCTTTGGTTTGGCTACAAAAGAGACAACACAGAAGGGAGTATTCTGGTTATTATTATGAAGGCCTTTGGATGTTATGCTTACGGCTTTGGATTATATTTCATTGCCAGTTGGAATAGAAGTAAAAATGTTGCAGGGAGTAACGTGATAAAATCTGTGTTTTTGTAAAAATCATCTGGTAGGAGTTTGGGAGACAGACTGGAAAAGGATTTGAATGGGAGTAGGCAATCGGTGAGGAGACTGTTACCACCACTGAAATACAAACATGGGAGGGCTAGGATAGCAAGAGAACCCAGGTGAAGGAGCCGCCTGAAAGACACTGGGCTTGGAAATGAATGGAACCCAAGCGTGACTGTGTCTAACATCCACAATGACATTTATATTGATTTGGCACTGAAAATCTACTTTACACAGAAAAGCCAGCTAATTTCTGTGCTTTCAGGTAGTCAGGTTGGGAGAGAAAGGGGAAGTTTTTTTTATAAAAAGTACTGCTGGAGCTGGGCATGGTGGTGCATGCCTGTAATCCCAGCACTCCGGGGCTGAGGCAGGAGGATTGTGGCGAGTTCAAGGACAGCCTGGGCTTGAAAGTGAGTTTAAGGCCAGCCTGAACTGCATAGTGAAACCCTGTCTCAAAAAAAAAAGTACATTTCATCTTCTTCCAGCCACTAGCACTATGAACACCTGGACTTTGGAGCTCGTGTTTGACCAGCCATGGGAAACTGTAACAACAGCCACCATGCAGAAATACCCAAACCCTGTGATTCTGACTGTGGCAGGAGTTCCTGTGCTGGACAGACATGCAGTCCCTCTGGAAAGCTGCACAGCCCCAGCCTTCTCAGCACAGAGTGGGGTCAGCCCTCCACTGTGAATTCTATTATTGCTGCAGTGAGAACAAAACATATGTGCAAGAACATTCTGTAGCTGATCCTGCAGAGAAAACAATGGAACTTAAATCGACTAATATGTCATTGCCAAATACGATTTCAGTAGTTGGGAGGCTAATACACAAACCACATCTTCAGAAAAAACTATTTTGCCTCAGGAAGCCCTAATCGCGGGGAAAGGGGTCAGCTTCAGCTGCAGCAGTTACCTTGAAGGACTGACGGCAAGCACGATAGCTTCAAATGCTAATAAAAGCCGAGAAACAGCAGAAAGGGAGAGACATAAATTCCATAAATTAAATGCCAAGGTTGAAGAATTGGCAGCTTTGGTGAGAGGAAGCACAAGGACACCACAGTAGCGGCAGGATTTGTAGATAACTGATTTAAAAAATTGCTACACAGCACCAGGTCTCTCCAAGCTGACAGTATATTTGTTACTTAGAAACACAACTGTATTTTAGATAGAATTTTCTTTTGATAAGCTGGATAAGGCTATGTGATTTTCACCAAAACATAAAGATACAGGAGTTCCAAATCACAGGGGCTACCTGATGTGAGTCTGACCTGAGAAGAGTAGTCAAGGTTCCACTATTTATGTGAAAATGGAACTATTTTATAAAAAGCACGTGGAAAAAATTGGTATTGACTGGAAGTCTTCTTAAGGTAGAGTGTTTGGGCCGGGGATATAGCTCAGCAGCACAAGTGCTCTGCCTGGCAAGTGCAAGGTCCTGAGCTCGATTCTCGGCATCAAAAAAAAAAAAAAAAACAAAGATAAAATGTTGAAGGTTTTTAGGTGTTGGGACTTTCCCTGCTGTGGACCAAGCCCTTGACAAAGCACAGCCACCTCCTAGGTACATAGCTGCTTTGCTGCTACAAGATTGACCTGTGTGCATGAGGAACTCACTTTATTTTATCTTTTCTTTTTTTCTGTCTTTTTGAGACAGGGTCTCACTCTGCAGTTCAGGGTGGCCTGGAACTTACTTTGTAGCCCAGGCTGGCCTCGAACACGCAGCAATCCTCCTGCCTCAGCCTGAGGAGGTCACTTATTTATTTATTTATTTTTTTTGAGAAGCTCATTTTAAAAGAAGAAATTGTAAAGTTCTAAAAGACATTACTTTGTATAAAGTAACTTGTTCTGCTAGAAACCACAGAGTTTAGATTTGATATTTAAATAATATTGTTGGAGTGAAAATTGTCACTAAAGTAATACATGACTCCAACAGAAATATTATTTTATGGTATTAAAGACTATTGTATTGGTTTGCCAAAAGTTTTGTAGCTTATTAAAGGTATTACCTTCTTTGGATTTTTTGTTTTGATTTGTTTTGTTTGGTACCAGAAATCGAACTCAGGACCCTGAGCTTGCCAGGCAGGTGCTTGTGTCACTGAGCTATATCCCTGGTTCCTTTCTTTGGATTTGTACTTCCTGACTTAACATGCTGTACTGTGGGCTGGTTAGGATAAATAAAAAAATATGGTCAGTACCTGAGATGTGCAGGATTCTGCAGCAGAACACTTAAGTAGAAGAACAGCTCTTCATATCTGTCAGCATCTCACATTTGCTTAACTTATACATTGCCACATGTCAAAACCATGACTTTAATTGCTAAGGCATGATATGTCAGGTTATTTTAATAGAATTACTTTTTGAGGTAACTGTGACCACAAAACATCTTTTTACATAAAGAGCAATACATCATTTGAAAGTACTCAAATGATGTCTTGATTGGAAGCATAAATCCCAGGTACTTAACATTTTTAATAATGGTACCACAGTGAGGGGCTGGGGGTGCTGGGGAGTTAAGTACGTAGTATATATGGAGTGGTCTATACCAAGCAAATGGCACTGCAGGTTTTATTTGGCGGAAACTGCATTTTAGATCACAGGGTGGCTGCGAGTAAAACCCAGTCCAGGAAATGTAATTTGTACCAGGCAGTTAACCTCTAAATGGTACCTTTGATACTTGAAAGTGTTGCACACAATTTTTGTTGAAAGGTGACTAGCTTTTGCTTTTATTTTACAGTGCTTAATATGACCAACTTTCAGTTGAGTTTCATAAAGAGACTGATGAACACATACACATAAACCAGAGAAACAGTACCAAACTTTTAAAATTAATGTTTTCTACTTAATTTATTGTGTGGCTTAAGAATTCTTAGTACATCTGTAAATCATGGTAACTTTCAATAAGGTTTCTAATTTCTTTTTGTAATCAGAGATAGATTTTTTACAATTGAAGTACAGTACAAGTTCAGTTTTTAAAAAAATATTGTTGCTGGGTGTGGTGGCACATGCCTGTAATCCCAGCACTAGGGAGGCTGAGGCAGGAAGATCATTGCAAGGTTGAGACTAGCCTGAGTTACAAAGAGAGCTTAAGGCCAGCCTTAACTGCATAGTAAGACCCTGTCTCAAAAAGACAAAAAATACAACTCCCTCCCCCAAAACCCCAACCAAACATATTGCTAAATATATATTAATGTTTGACAAGCCAGGTGTGGTGGTATGCCTGTAATCCCAGCACTCAGGAGACTGAGGCAGGAGGATTGCCATGAGTTTGAAGCCAGCCTGGGCTACATAAGCAAGTTTGCAGCCAACTTGGACTACATAGGGGAACCTTGTCTCAAAAAAATAATAATAATAAAGTTTATATCTGATGATAAGTTCTTTCTTAATCAAACTTTATCATATCTTTCATTCAAATTTTTATTTTGACCTAATGATAAGACATCTGTAAATTTTTATTTTCCAATATAATTAGCTACATCTCCCTACATACCTGATGATTCATGGCCTCTGTCTATTAAAATATAAGCAAGTTCACAGCAAGTGCATTGAAAAGGACTGAACTGGAATAAAATGTTGAATTACAGCTATTAAGCATCTCATCCTATTTAATATTAAGATGAACTTACAAGAATTAAAATGGCCTTTGTTAATAAAGGCTTTCTTTTAACCATAAAAATATTAAAAATATAATTGAATCAAGTAGCAATGAAATGACCCCTATTTTCACTCTGCTGGGAGGAAATCCTATTTGTAAAAGGAGCTCATGGGCTGCTGTGCACATTTAACTCTGCTCCACTCAGACAGCTTTTGTCTTAATGTTTCATCTAGAAGCTCGCCTCCCAGCTTGTACAACCTGTGTAGCTCAGTTGATGGCTGAAAAGAGTGTATTTGGGCCAGGGAAAAGTTTTTAGGCTTAATTTTTTTTTTTTTTTTTTGGTCTTTCTGGCAGGGTCTTGCTATACATTTCAGGCCAGCCTTGAGCTCACTTTGTAGGCCAGGCTGCTCTCGAACTCGCAATAATCCTCCTGCCTCAGCCTCCCGAGTGCTGACTGTAAGTCTTTAAAATACTTAGCAGACTGATATAGTTTAAATAATCGGCAACAGAGCAGTCTATAGGCCCTGGAATCAGACTGCTTTTAAACACCAGTCTTACCTCTCCCTGGCTGTGGGATCTTGAACTAATTACCTATAATTTTGTTGTTGTTTTTTTTCCTACCTATTACTTTGAAAGCTCAGGGGCTGGGGATATAGCTCAGTGCAATAAGCGCCTGCCTAGCAAGCGCAGGGTCCTGAGTTCAATCCCCAGTACTGCCAAAAAAAAAAAAAAAAAAACAAAGAAAATGTTTAGGGGCTGGGGATATAGCTCAGTGCAATAAGCGCCTGCCTAGCAAGCGCAGGGTCCTGAGTTCGATCCCCAGTACCGCAAAAAAAAAAAAAAGAAAGCTCAGTTTCCTCACTTGTAAAATGGGGAAAAACAATAGAACCTAATCTATATAATTGCAGTCACAATCAAATAAAAAAAATCCTTGAAAAATGGCTAGTTCAGTGCCTGACACATAAAGTGTGCTCAATAATTAGATTGATCATTACCAGCTTAGAACTCAAAGCAGAAGAGAGAATGGAATCTCTTAGAGCCACTTTAAGAGAAAAATGAGAAGAGTTTAGGTAGAGATTTTATCATTGTATCAAGGTTCACTAGAGGAATGGATGATTACATAAAAAATTTCCTAGGTGGCCTGCAGAATCAGGGGCAGAAGCCAGGTGTGGTGGCGCATGCCTGTGATCCCAGCATTCGGGAGGCTGAGGCAGGAGGGTTGTTGTGAGTTTGAGGGTTGTTGTGAGTTTGTAGCCTGGGCTACAAAGCGAGCTAAAGTTCAGCCTGAACTGCGTAATGAGACCTTGCCTCAAAAAGACAATAAACGAATAAATAAATAAATAAATAAATAAATAAATAAAACAATCAGGAGCAGAACACAAATGGGCCTCTGCACACTGGAAAGCCTGGGGATTTAGTCAAACATGCAAAGGGCCAGACATAGAGCTCAGTGGCACAGCATCTGCCTGTATAGTGCATGGTCCTGAGTTTGATTCCTGGTAACAACAACAAAAAGATCAAAGCCTGGAGCTCCACGTAGAAAGGGGAGTCCATGCTAGAAAGCCAATAGATCTGTGTTGGAACAAGGAGGAGCTACATTTCAATGCCCAGAGGCAATGGTGATAACTTCCGGCTTCTTTCCCTTTCTGTCTAGGCTGCAAGCCTATTGGCTCATACAAAGCACATCTGATTCAGATTCATGCAGATTCAGACAGCCTATGCCTCCCCTTTCCACAGACACCCACAGCTTTACTAATCTGCTAGGTGGTTCCTACTCAAATCAAGTTGACAAGTCACAACTAGTGATGACAAACATATATTTGCACGGGTTCCATATTTTTAAAAATAAATACCCTCCATCTGGGTCAGGGATCTCTGTGTTAGGCTCCCATGGCACATTTACCTCCAAATCCAGGGAAGGGTGGTGAGAAAATAGAATACCGTGTGGCTCTCTCTTTTTAAAAAGCTATTTATTCACCTTTGATTAGTGGATGTAGTTTAGGTTTCTGTATCATTGCTGTGCACCTTGTATCTAGAGTCTGGGGAGGGAGTACCACAATTAAAAATGTAGTGTTTCAAAGCTTCAGCCATCAAAGAAAGAAATCTCTGATGTAGGGAGGAAGGCGAGGGAAAAGGAATCAAAAAGAATGAAAAAGTGTTAGGTTCATGTATCAACTCCCCAGGATGAATATAACCATTCCATAGTAAGCATGTACTAATAAAGTTAATAAATTCTTCTAAAAAAAAGGAAAGAGGTCTCTGAAACAGCATTTTCTATGAAAGAGACATCTATGAATTCAAGTCACTTTCTGCCAAGTGGAATGTGAGCATGGGATTTGGAAACACTGATGGCACAGGGCTTCTGTGACTGTTTTTGTTGGCCCAGCCAGCTACTAGAGCTCTGGTCTATTTAACTTAAGTTGCAGGTATGTTCATCCATATAAACAGTCAAAGCTTAAATTTCAATTATTTTTAATGTCTTCTGGACAACATTATGTCAATGAAGAACTAATTTTAGAAGCAAATATTACAGTAGGGCTTGTATATTATAAAATGTCTCATAAATACGCACTACTCATAGTTTAAAAAATTTTTTTGGCTGGGTGTGGTGGCACATGCCTGTAATCCCAACACTTGGGAGGCTGTGGCAGGAGGATTGTTGCAAGTTGGAGACCAGCCTGGGCTACAAAGTGAGCTCAAGGCCGGTCTGAACTGCATAGCGAGACCCTGTCTCAAAAAGACAAAAATAAATAAATAAATAAAGACTTGGTTTTTTAAGACAGGGTCTCACTATGCAGTTCAGGCTGGTCTTGAGCTCACTTTATAGCCCAGGATAGCCTCAAACTCGCAGTAAGCCTGCCTCAGCCTCTCAACTGCTGGGATTACAGGCATGCGCTACCATGCCCAGCAAAAGTTTCTTTTGAGACAGGGACAAGGTCTCACTAGGCAGTTCAGGCTGGCCTTAAACTTGCAGAAATCTTCCTGCCTCAGCCTCCTGACTGCTGGGACTACAGGTATGAGCCACTATGCCTGGCTAAAAAAAAATTTTTTTTAAGTCTAAAAATAAGCCAGATGCAGAGGTACAAGCCTCTGATCTCAGCACTGGCAAGGCTGAGGAAGAAGAATCATTTCAAATTCTGGGCCAGCCTAGACTAACTAGCAAGATCCAATCTCAAAAAAAAAGTAAATACATGCATACATAAATAAACTAAACATGACTATGCTTGTCTGAGTGTGCTATCCTTAACAATGACCTGACATTTCTCACACCAAGACAATGTGTCAAAGTAGCTACAGCGGACATTTGCACAGCCATAGCTCTGCTCTGTGTTTCTTCGTTGCTTGGCACTAAAGATACTTTGATGCACAGTCACACAAGGTCGACGGCATCTATAGAAGCTAAGAGAAACACTTCATTTAGTGCGGAGACTGAACTGGCAGACCCTGTACTCATTTAGTTTGCTTGTTTTTTGTTTTTTAAGACAGAGTCTCACTATGTAGTTCAGGCTGGCCTTGAACTCACGGTGTGGCCCAGGCAGGCCTCCTGCCTCAGCCTCCTGAGTGCTGGGATTTCAGGCATGCACCACCACACCCAGCCAGACCTTTGGTTCTTATTTTAATTTAAATCGACAGTTCCTGCCCTAAATAGAGGGCTACTCTCCTAAATGAAGAGGAACAATAGAGAACTTGCAGAATATGTGAAGGTTACAGCCACTTCATAAAACAATACTATACATTCAGAGAAGTAAAAAGTGAATTTGGTGAAGAAGGTGGAAAGGAAATTTGTTTTGGTTTCAACGCAGCAGCAAAAAAAAAAAAAAAAAAAAAAAAAAAAAAAAAAAAAAAAAAAAGATCCAAGGAGAACCAAGCTGTTTTGGTGCTTCCCAAATCTCATCCTCGCCTCTGCCTCCTTGCCAGTGTGGCCAGAGTTGAAGAACAGTTTGCAATACCATGCGTCTCCTCGCTAATGTGTCAGCGCAGGGCCAGAGGATGGTGTGTGCTCAGCTTCTGTTCTGTTCCTAAGGCTGTTTTTAATAACTCTGCTGTTAAAGTCATGGCAAGATGGCTGTAGAAGAACTGACTGCAGGGGGAGGACACTATGTTCACTCCTGTCCAGCATATGGATGAGAGAAAAGAAAAAGTGAGGAAGGGGAAGGGGAAGAAGAACTTTTAACCAAGCTTCTTCTTCTTCTGATCAAAACCTTGTGGGGTTCTCTCTCCTCTCTCTCTCTCTCTCTCTCTCTCTCTCTCTCTCTCTCTCTCTCTCTCTCTCTCTCTCATCTTTTTGTGACAGGGTCTCCCTGTGCACTTCAGGCTGGCCTTGAGCTCACTTTGTAACCCAGGCTGGCTTCAAAGTCACAGCGATCCTCCTGCCTCAGCCTCCCAAGTCCTGGGATTGCAGTCGTGCGCCACCACATCCGGTTGATCTGGTTGGTGTGTACTTTCTCTTTCTCACTGAGGATTTAACCTTCGTGCTGTTACATACCAGCCCTTCTCATACGCATGCGAGTGTAGGGTATGAGGTAGTCTCAGGAACATTATGATGTTCTGTTTGTAGTGGACGTCTCGACTTTTGGTGACTTAAGTTTTTGGTACTTTGTGGACTTTGACCTCAATCACTGTACCCTAGTCCTGACATGCCATGACCCTTGACCCTATTCAAGTCCCTGAGAGGTTGGTTGTGTTGAAAGAGCCCTGGAATGCAGCAGAAATGGCACTAGTGCTGACTTCTCTGTGCCACCAGCTGTGTGACTTGCATGATGCAATTTCCCCCTATGGGAAAATCACAGTTTTTGAGGATGGCCTGGCAAGTTAGTGAGACTCTGCTCAGATCAATCAACCAACCAATCAATCACTCAATAATGAAAAGGGTTGGGGCTGTAGCTCAGTGAGAGGCCATGATTTCAATCCCCAATACTGCATAAAAAACAAAAATAAACACACAAAAATGAAAACAAAGAAAGGAAAAACCAAAACAAAAGAAGAGAAAAAAAACAGGAAAAAGAATATACTGTACAGGTGTAGATGATGCCTGAATTCTGGAAACGCTCCATGTACAACAACAGCCCAATAATGGGGGAAGAAATTCTTTATGTGTTATTTGATCACAGGAGAAGCTGCCAGGCTGGGGGATTGCAGGCTTCGGTAGGCTGCTAAGCGGATCTCCTGCCAGTGTCACTGGTGCATCCAAGCGTACAAGCTGGTCATAGACAACGCCGCGCTGCAGGGGCCAGCCTGGTGCTCGCAGCCCAAGACAGGAAGCTCTAAGCACAGCCTCACTGGAATCACAAGGCTCAGCAGGTAACATTAGCATGTAAGGAGCCCAGGGGAACCTGGGGTTGTGTTGAAGGAGGGGGAGATAATCTCCTGGACAAGCTACAAGAACACAGTACCCTTGTGCTAGCATTTTTGGCTGGTACTGGTGATGTACTAAATCATGCGTCAAGTTGCTGTTTATCATCCTAATGCCAAAGCCTGTCCAGCTTCACAGATTTTGTGTAAATGCATCACAGAAAAGATTGAAAGGAGAACCAAATCATGTATTCGGCACACATGATGGCATTCTGAATATAAAAGCTTTTAGTTAACTAAAAGACAAGAAGAGCAACATAAAATTCTATTCTGGAGGACACCACCATGGAGACTGAAGAGTGGCAGAATGGCCAATGCTGAATCCATCCTAAAAATTAGTTTTCAAAATGACAGAGTGAGCCAGGTATAGTGGTAGACTCCCAGCACTCAGGAAGCTGAGGCAGGAGACTCACTGGGAGTTAGAGGCCAGCCTAGTGGAACTCTTGTCTCAAACAAAACAAAAAACAAACAAACAAAAAAAGGGGAGCTGGGGAGATGGCTCAGCAGCACAGTGCCTGCCTGGCAAGCGTGAAGTCCTGAATTTGATTCCCGATACCAGAAAAACCAAACCAAACCAAAACAAAAAACCCCATTCCACTACCATGGCCAAAGCATCACACCACAGCGATATATGCACACCCATGTTTACAGTAGTACAGTTCGTAATAGCTAAATCTTGGAAACACCCCAAATATCCATCAGCTGATGAATAGATGAAGATGCTGTGGGTTTTTTTTATATACAATGGAGTACTACTTTGCTATAAAGAAGGATAAACTTGAGACATTTCTAGGTAAATGAATTCATCTTGAGGCCATACTCTTAAGTGAAATAAACTGGACACACTTTTTTTTTCTTTTTTAGACAGGGTCTTGCTATGCAGTTCAGACTGGCCTTGAGTGCTCTTTGTAGCCCAGGCTGGTGCTGAACTCATAACAAACCTCCTGCCTCAGCCTCCCGAGTGCTAGGATTACTTGTGACCATGCCTAGTCACAAATATTATTCAAAACTCTCTCTCCTGGGTACAGCTGACTCCAGAACTGCTTACTTGTTCATCTTGCAGGAAGACTTTTATTTATAATATATTCTTGCTGGGCATAGTGGTGCACACCTGTAATCCCAGCACTCGGGAGGGAGACTGAGGCAGGAGGATGATTGTGAGTTTGAGACCAGTCTGTGCTACAAAGTGAGCTCAAGACCAGCCTAAACTGCACAGGGAGACCCTGTCTCAAAATGACAAAAAAAGAAAAAAAAGAAAAGATCTAAGCCAACAAAAAGATGTACTCCCTCTTTTACTCCTACCCCAGGAACCTGAATTTACATGTCATTTGAACATGGCAAAATCTTGTTGCCTTTTTTCTCCCCCAAGAAATACTTTATTCAGATATGTGAAGTTGTGAGTGAGGCTGACATTCGTAACCACCCAGCCCTCAGGGATCTCCTCCAGCTAAAGTACAAGTCGCGCCCTAGTGAGTCACATTTCATCAAAAGCAACATCTGCGAAAGCAGCATAAACAGTGACGTGCTCCAAACAGCTGTGGATCTTTAGAAAACAGAATCTCCACTTTCCAACTACTTCTTTAGAGTTCAGAGTCCACACCCTTTTTCTTCTGTATCTTGGGGCTGGCAGGGGGTGGGGGTGCAGAGGTAACAAAAAGCAAAGGAGCCTGGTCCAATAGCAAAATATCTGATCAATATTTAAAGGGGTTTTACAAATTTTTAAATTCTTAGCTGAGGGCAAGAACCACTTCTTGGTTTTGTTTTTTGTTTCTTTGTTTGTTTGTTTTTTGTCTTTTTGAGACAGGGTTTCACTATGCAGTTCAGGCTGACCTCAAATTTACTTTGTAGCCCAGGCTGGCCTGGAGCTCAGCAATCCTCCTGCCTCAGCCTCCCAAGTGCTGGGATTACAGGCATGTGCCACCACAAGGAGCCTTATGAAACACTTCTAAAGCCACTTGACAATATTGTTTTGTAAATGTTTCTCTGGACACAAATGTGTGGGTTAGTTCCTGACCAGGAACTTGGCAGGAAGTCACTAACAAACCAACACCAGAAAGTCTCTTTTTCAAGATTCTGCTTTTATGATAGTTTCATATACTTCTCTGCTCATCAGTAATTTTTCTCATAGGCAAAATCTTAATCTCATCTTAATCCCAGAGTCTGACTGCCTAAAAGCTGCGGATACCCTTGGAATTGCTTGTTCAGAGAAGCGATGGCAACTCTTTTTCCATCTGGGAAGAGTTGTACAGCAGTCAAATTTGACAGCAGTCAAAGCTATCTTGATTTGAAAATATCTATTTGACTTCACTGGCTGTCTTAGTGACTTTAGTTACTGAGACAAAATACCCAAAACCCAAAGTTAAAGAACTAAAGACTTATTTGGCTTCAGGTAGGTTTTAGTCCATAGTTGGCTGGTTCCAAGGCAGGGTGGGAGGCAGACAGGTATCACAGAGGAGAAAGAGCTAACAGCAAGGAAGAAGGTAGCAAAGCAAGCAAGGACCGTCGCACCTTTTTCTGTCCCTTTTATACTCTATCTACACTGCCAGTATCACCTACTGGCTTTGCTCAAATAATACCCCTGAGAGATGGGGTTGACAGGTGACACATTTTAAGGGCCCCCTCCTGTCCCCCTCAGACAAAAACTATCTTTCTCTCAATAAATTCTTCCTCCTCTTACCCTCCGTTGTTCCTTAGAATTCCTTCCTCAGTTTTAGAGAACAGGAACTCATGGATCTGGACATCTAACCGCTTAGGAGTTTCCTTCCTCTGTATCATCAGGACTAGGGCAGCGCTGAACAAGCCCTGGACTGAATGGGTAATCAGCCACCCTTAATTCCAGCACCACAAGCTCTAGATCCAGCCACCTCTGAACCGCCCCCTATGACCACATGAGGCGTTGGGGGACACCTACACACAGCCATAACACTTGTATTAAAGTTAAGAAAGCTCTGAACCCCCAGGGCCAGGCCGGGTGGGGAGACAGAGCTAAGTACCACCGAGTTGCAGACACAGGAACCTCCAGGCTGCCCTCACAGGGGGCTGCAGCTGCAGTAGAGATGCAGAGTTCTACCGAACCATTTTGTTTTGGCAACAGGAATGGAACTCAGAACCTCAGGCCAAGCTCCATGCCGCTGAGACCTATTCCCAGCCCTTTGATTGCCATTTTTGAAGCAACTTACCATCCGGCCAGGCAGATACACACGGACAAAACCAAGCAGAGGAGGACAGACAGACATTGACTTTTTGGGTCC
>PVLD010009875.1:0-74173 GCA_004027595.1 Dinomys branickii | reverse complement strand
GAGGTCTGTGATCCATTTTGACCTGAGTTTGGTGCATGGTGATAGACTGGGGTCTATTTTCAGTTTTCGGCAAGAGGCAAGCCAGTTTTTCCAGCACCATTTATTAAACAGGCCTTCTTTTTTCCAGTGGGTTTGGTTGACCCCTTTGTCAAATATTAGGTAGCTGAGTGGGTTTTTCATTATGGTTGCATCTTCCAGTGTGTTCCATTGATCCTCAGGTCTGTTTTTTAGCCAGTACCAGGTTGATTTTATTGCAGTAGCTTTGTAGTATAACTTCAGGTCAGGGATTGTGATTCCACCTGACTTGTCCTTATTGCCCAGGATTGCTTTTGCTATTCTGGGTCTCTTCTGGTTCCAGATGAATTTGAGGCATATTTTCTCTAGATCTGTGAGGTATGCTAATGGTAGTTTAATGGGAATTGCATTGAATCTGTGCAACAGTTTTGGTAGTATGGCCATTTTTACAATGTTAGTTCTTCCTAAACACGAGCAGGGTATGTTTTTCCATTTATCGAAATCCTCTTTGATCTCCTTTTTCAGAGTACTGTAGTTTTCACTGAATAAATCTTTCACATTCTTTGTTAGATTGATTCCTAAGTATTTCAATTTCTTGGATGCTATTGTAAAAGGTATGGTTTCCTCAATTTCTCTCTCAGTCTGTTTGTTGTTCGTGTACAGGAATGCTATTGATTTTTGGGTGTTGACTTTGTATCCAGATACACTGCTGAATTTGTCAATTAATTCCAGGAGTTTTCTTGTGGAGTTTTTGGGGTCCTCCATGTATAGTATCATGTCATCTGCAAATAGTGATAGTTTGACTTCTTCCTTTCCTATCTTTATTCCTTTTATTTCTCTCTCTTGTCTGATTGCTCTGGCTAATGCTTCCAGAACTATGTTGAATAGGAGTGGTGACAATGGACATCCTTGTCTTGTTCCTGACTTTAAAGTGAAAGTTTTCAGTTTATGTCCGTTTAGTATGATGTTGGCTGTTGGTTTATTATATATGGCTTTGATCAGATTGAGGTAGAGGCCATCTATTCCTATTTTTTCTAAGGTTTTTAATATGAATGCATGTTGGACTTTATGGAAAGCCTTTTCTGCATCTATTGAGATGATCATGCGGTTTTTGTCTTTGACTGTATTAATATAGTGTATTACATTTATTGATTTGCGAATATTGAACCATCCCTGCATTCCTGGAATAAATCCTACCTGGTTGTGGTGTATAATTTTCCTTATGATTCGCTGTAATCTATTTGCCAGTATTTTGTTGAGTATCTTTGCATCTATGTTCATTAGAGAGATTGGCCTGTAGCTCTCTTTCTTGGTTGGGTCCCTCTCTGGTTTTGGTATCAGTATAATACTTGCCTCCAGAAACGTGTTGGGGAGAGTTGCTTCCTTTTCGATTTCATTGAAGAGTTTGAGGAGTGTTGGCATTAGATCTTCTCTGAATGTTTTATAGAATTCTGCTGTGAATCCATCAGGGCCTGGGCTTTTCTTTGTTGGTAAGTTTTTAACATTTTCAATCTCATTAATTGATATTGGGTTGTTCAGAATTTTTACGTCTTCCCAATTCAATTTTGGTAATTTGTACCTTTCTAGGAATCTGTCCATTTCTTCTGTATTTTCTATCCTATGGGAATACAGATTTTTAAAATAGGTATTAATGATCTTTTGGATTTCTGTGGGATCTGTAGTGACTTCATCCTTTTCATTCCTTATTGCATGAATTTGAGTTCTTTCCCTTCTTTTTTTTTGATAAGGTTGGCTAGGGGTTTATCAATTTTATTTATTCTTTTGAAGAACCAACTCTTTGATTCACTAATTTTTTGTAGAGTTTTCTTCATCTCAATTGCATTAATTTCTGCCCTGAGTTTTATAATCTCCTCCCTTCTTTGGGCTCTTGGTTTGGCTTGTTGCTCTTTTTCTAAGAGATTGAGGTGTATCATTAGGTTATTTATTTGCTCTCTTTCTGTTTTCTTTGTATATGATTTCATTGCTATAAATTTTCCTCTGAGGACTGCTTTCATTGCATCCCACAGATTCCGATAGGTTGTACTTGTGTTTTCATTTATTTGTAGGTATTTTTAAATTTCTTCTTTAACTTCTTGTGTGACCCATTGGTTATTCAGGAGGTTGTTGTCTAATTTCCAAGTGTTTATGTGGTGTTTGGAGTTCTCTTTGTCATTAATTTCCAATTTCATTCCACTATGGTCCGATGATATGCATGGGATGATTTCAATTCTTTTGCATTTAGGTAGATATGCTCTATGGGCTAGAATGTGGTCTATTTTAGGGAAAGACCCATGTGCAGCTGAGAAAAATGTGTATTCTGATGTTGTGGGGTGGAACACTCTGTATACATCTACTAAGTCCATTTGTTCACACTTTTGGTTCAGGTCTGTTATTTCTTTGCTGAGTTTCTGTCCAGTTGACCTGTCTCTTTGCATCAGAGGCGTGTTTAGGTCCCCTATTACAATAGTGTTATTAGTTATTTGATTTTTCAGGTCTGTTAAGATTTGACTTGTAAAGTTAGGTGCTCCATTGTTTGGTGCATAAACGTTTAGGATTGTTACCTCTTCCTCTTGCAGCTTTCCCCTAACTAGTATGTAGTGGCCTTCTTTATCTCTTTTGATTGTTTTTGGTTTGAAGTTTACATTGTTTGCAAACATAATAGCTACCCCTGCTTTTTTCTGGGGACCTGTTGCATGGAGAATTGTTTTCCAACCGTTAACTTTCAATCTGTGGATTTCCTTTTGAGTAAAATGTGTTTCCTGTATATAGCATATCGTTGGATTGTGTTCCTTAATCCACTCTTCCATTCTTTTCCTTTTGACTTGTGAATTGAGGCCATTTACATTAACGGTTATAATGGTTATATGTTGGCTTATTCTAGTCATGTTATTTACTTGTTGTTGTTTTCCTTCTTTTGCTGACTGTTTACTTACTTGTTCTGTTTAGTTGGGATTGTGGTCTCTTTTTTCTCTGTCTAGAATATCTTTTAGTGCTTTTTGCAATGCTGGTTTGGCACTCATGAAGTTCTTCAGTTGTTCTTTGTCGTGGAAATATTTTATTTCTCCATTGAATTTGAGGGATAGTTTTGCAGGATACATCAGTCTGGGTTGGAAGTTGTTTTGTCTCAGAATCTGTAATATCTTGCTCCATGCTCTTCTTGATTTTATGGTTTCCGTTGAGAAGTCTGCTGTGATTCTGATGGGCTTTCCTTTATAGGTGATCTGTTTCATTTCTCTAGCAGCTTTTAATATTGTGTTCTTTTGCTGGATATCTGGGATCTTGACTCTTATATGTCTGCGTGTGTTTTTCTTTGGGTTATGGATTGTTGGGGTTCTATATGCCTCGATTAACTGTACCTCAGTATCTTTTCCCTAGTTTGGGAAATTTTCTGCTATTATTTCAGCAAATATTCTTTTTATATCGTTTGTGTGGTCTCCAGCTGTTTCACTCACTCCTATTACTCAAATATTATTGCGTTTTGCCTCATCTTGCAGCTGTTGGATTGATTTTTCTTGTGTCTTTGATGATTTTATGAGATCCTACCTTTCACGCTCATAAGCTGCCATGCTGTCTTCAAGGTCTGAAATTCTATCTTCGGTTTCATTTAAGCGGTTTTGCAAGCTTTCAGTGGAAGTTTTCAAATCCTGGTAATCTCTTTGCACCTGTTTCATTATTGGTAATTCATTCCTAAATTGCTCTTGTAACATTTCCATTTGTTTCCTATTTTCTTCTAATCTTTTATCTATTTCTTCTCTATGTGTACGGAACATTTCTTCCATTATACTTTTCAGTTCATTTTTTTGTCTGAGAGATCATTGCAGGTATGTGGCTTATTTCTGCTTTAAGCTCTTTTATGACCTGTTGGAGTTGTTTCATTTCAGATGCAATCATTTCATAACTTGTAGGTATGTGGCTTCCTAGTTCCCCTGTATCCTCACATTCAGGACTTGTTCTGGGTGGGGTTGAGTTCTGAGACTGCGTTTTGTTCTTCTGTCTTCCCATTTTTGGGTATCAGGTTCAAAATATTGAGCAATAAATTACCCAGGCAGTTCACCAGGCAAAGGTCTGTTGCAGAGGCTGCTCCAATGACTCCTTCTCTTTGGGAGAATGTCCCTTAAGCTTTCTGCTGAGAGTTCCGCTTAAAAGGCTGTTCAGATGCTGGTTTTTCAGGTGAGCTACTCCCTAGAGAGAGACCTGGGTGGGGTGTGTAAGACTGCTCCCCCGCACTCCCAGGATTCCCTGCAGGTATAGGGATGGATCTCCTCCCCCACTCGGTGATCTGGTCGCGAGCGCAGATAGCTCACCAGTTTCGGAGTCCCTGCATGCAGGAAGTTTCCAAAGTGCCAGTTTTTTGTGCTATGCTCGCGATCCGCTGCTCCCTGCCACTTCTGTTTCCTCGCACTCTCCAGGTCTGGGGGAGGGAGCGGGATGCTCTGCTCCTCTGTGCTCCTCGTGCCGCCTCTGCCGCGGAGTGCAGGCCACTGAGGGCCTTGGCTGCGTAGCCTGCCCGATGAGCGCGAGATCCGAGACCGCCCTGTGTTGCCGCTGCTAAAAAGCCGATTTCTGACCCGAGTCCCTGGAGAGCCGAGCCGGTTTGGGAGGCGGGAGGGATCAAGCTGGCTGTGCCCCCAGGGCGCTCGGACCCAGCCAAGCCACCTCCGGTCCTCTGCGCCGAGCGTCTCTGTTGCCCAGCGTTCGGGGCTTTCCCCCATCTCGCCATGGCAATTTGGGCCGCCCTACCGCATCTGCACTGGCAGCTCAGAGAAACACGTTCAGGTTGAACTTCCCAGCCGAGGTCCCGGCATTTGCGTTCGCCAAGTCTGTCTCCAGCTGGTGGTGTTTATCAAGGAGGATCGCTCCTTTGCTGCTCACCTGGTTGCCATCTTCCCAGAAGCTGGGACTAGGGATTGAACACATGGCTTTCATACTGAGCTAGATTCCCAGCCCTTTATTTTTTTCAGACAGGCTCTTGTGAAGTCACTAAACTGTGCAACTTGTGATTATCCTGCCTCAGCTTTTCAGAGCGCTGGGATTACAGACATGTGGCACCATGCCTTGCTTCTTTGGTTTTTTGAAATGTGCTACTAGATATTAAAAAGATATATGTGTGTGTGTGTGTGTGTGTGTGTGTGTGTGTGTGTGTGTGTTCCATTATGTTGCTTTTGAACAGTGCTGCTCTAGAATTTGAAAATAAACATAACCATTGCAGGCTTAGGCAGCCAATGTCTGGAGAGTCTGACTGGACCAGTGGCAAGAGATAGAAAGGGGGCAGCCTGCTGACACCCACTGAGCCCATTTTGGTACTGTCTTTTCCAGAGCAGGTCACTCTACTCAGATCTCTTGGGGGTGGGAGGGGGCAGATTTTTGGTTTTTTTCAAGACAAGTTCTCGCTATATAGTGCAAGCTGGCCTTGAACTCACTATGTAGCCTAGGCTGGCCTCAAACTCACAGTGATCCTCTTGCCTTGGCCTCCCCAGAGCTGGGATTACAGTTGTGCACCAACACACCCAGATTGGCTTGTTATTGTTTTTTGACCAGAATTATATTTTGGGCTTTGTTGGGCAGGTTCCCAGAGAAGAAATTGCTGAGCAGGGAACTGAGAGATCTCAGCAAACGCGGGAAGTCACTGATCTCAGTGTTGGAACTGTTTGGGGGATGTTTTTCTGCTTGAAAGTTAATTGAGGCAGGAGAATCATTGGGAGTTCATGGCCAGCATGGGCTATAAAGTGAGCTCAAGGCCAGCTTGAACTGCATAGCGAGACCCTGTCTCAAAAAGACAAAAAAAAAAGTTCATTGCTGAAATAGTTGGGATTTTTGTGATATTCTTTGCTACCATTATTACTGCTAGTCACATCTAATGAATGTTGGTGAAAATTAATTTCAGAAAATAACCAACTCCCCGCAGAAGTTAATCAGCTGCAAAATGGAAGAGGTGGAGGCCTGTGCCACAGCGATGCTGTCTTCTGGGCTTGGACCTAGTGGCCTTGGGCAAGGGCCCAGTTGTCAGGAGCTGACAGCCTGGTCTGCAGGACACAGGACCCATGAGGGAGAGGCTACGTTTCTGCCCTTGATGGACAACGGATGGGAGAAGTGAGGAGCGCCTGCCTACCTGCCGGTCCATCCCTAGAAACAAGCATCTACAGCCGGCGGAGCACTGACAAGGGGTTGGGCGATGTGACCTCTGCCGTTTCTCGGATGAGTGGCCGTGAGGAGGGAAACTCAGTCCCTCTCATCCATAAGGGGAATCGAGACACACCTGTCAAGTGCTGTCTGCCTCTATGTGTGCACGTGTACTCCACTCCTTTGGGGCTGAGGGGATGCTGGCAGCCCTGGCCACTGTGATGGACTCAGTTCCTCTGGAGAACAGGACGAAAATGCGTAATGAGAATGATCAACGCCTGCCCTGAAGAAGCAAAGGAGGATGGGAGCAGGTGCTGAGAGCCTAGTGCCTGTGCACAGGTGGCTGGCTTAGCTGACTGCAGCCTGTGACCAGGATGAAGACCCCAGCCCTGCTGAGCACAGGATGCAGACAAACACTGAGCCAGGGAATGCCGTGGTCTGTGGCCCGTGTGCACTCTGAGGACAGGAATTAAAGTGTGCACAGTGTGATGAGAGGATAGAAGAACATCAGCAACAGGCACAAGACCTGTGCTTCTTTGTCCTGCGGAGTTGCTGAAAGGCAAAGATGAAATGAAAGGGGATCTTCCTGGGCAGCCCTTTTGGTTCCTGGAAAAAGGTGGTCTTCAGGGATTTAGTTCCATTGTCAGTCTTGAATCCAGAAAGGCCTTAATCCAGAGTGGTGTGTCTCAGGGCTGTAGCTGGGGTGAGGGAGGAGCACTCTGAGTCCTCTGTATGCAGCCATACCCCAGGAATCCATAGCCACTGACTGCCTGGCCGGGGGGCAGCTGCAGTGTACAAGGACCCCAACTGAGGCAATGGTATTGGTTTTGCCTGGCCAGTGTGCTCCTCAGTGCTTTCTGCAGGCCTCTGTCCACAGGAAGTCTGTGAGGACCCTCTTCCTAAAACAGTTCATGCATGAACCCTTATCTCCTCCCAGGCTCCTCATTCCAAACTCCGCTCCAAAAGTTCTGCCAATTTTTCTTGCATCAGCTGAAGAGGAGCCACCAGCAGAGAAGGAATGGAAGGAGGAGTTTCTCGAGGGATGAGAGACTGATGAGCAAGGCCTGAACCTCATTTTTTAGCTCCCACCCCCTCCCAACTTGAGATCCACTGAGTTGGTTTGTCTCCCCCACCACTTTCTGGATCCTTCCAAACATCCTGTAGAGCTGGGGAGATAGCTCAGTGGCACGGTGTGAGCCTCACTTTAAAGTTAATTCCAACAAGGTCCTGAGTTCAATTCCAGGTACCAAAAAAACCACCCCACAACAACAACAACAAAGCAGCAAAAACAAACCAACCAAATAAACAAACAAAAACAAAAAGCCCAAGCATCCTGCAGTGGAGATGGCTAACTGCTTTGTTGAGATTTTTCTCCCATGGAGACAGAGGCCAGTCAACCCTAGTTCCACCAGGTGGAGTCTGAATACATGGAAGGTGTCTGGGAAGACGTGGAGTGGTGAACCACAGAGAAAGAGCCTCTCTGTGGTTTGGTGTCCACATACTGGAATACAACAATATGAGGAAGCAAAGAAGGAGGTAAGTAGGTCCCTGGGACCCCGGAAGGATATGGAGTGAGAATTGAGACCCACCATGAAAGCAAAGGGAGAGACTTCAATGAAGAAGGAGGTGGCAGGTGGTGCGTCTTCCCTGAGACCAGACTCACTGTGTGGGAGGGGCAGCTTAAACCAGCTGATGTGTGGTGACTTCTGGTGACCTTAGAGGCTTCCACAGAGAAATACACCAAGAACAAATCAATGGATGCAGTGGAATGCAGTGGCTGGTGAGTTGTTCTAGTTTAGATGCTCCCCCAGGAAAGGGTGATTGGCTGGTAGCCATTCTGGAGAGTGGCCATCTGAGCTCAGAACTCAGAACAGCTGTGGGCCAGCCCCATCTAGCAGCTCCCACTGTCATGGTAAAGCTGCCAATTTCAAGCCTGCAGGAGGCACACAGAATGTTGCAGGCCAAACAAATCATGCTCCAGCCTCACAGCCAGAAACCAGCCTGAACCTCAGCGGAACTAAAGGTGCAGGCTTGCTGGAATTATCCACTACCTTGCTATAAAACTATGGCTGGCTTGCTTGAGTTAATCAACTCAGATCTGGACTTTGCCCATGTTGTCTACCAGTGACAGCAGAGACACACATTTCTTATGTATTTCTTTTTTTCTTTCTTTTGCTTTTGTTTTGTTTCTTCATGCTTGTTCTTGTTTTTATATGAGTATAAAAATTGTTTCTAGTTTTTTGTTGTTCTGTTCTGTTCTTGTTTTTATTTTTTCCCTCACTATTTCCCTCCTATTTTCTTCACCAGTTTCCCAAAGTTTGCTAATCTTCCTTTGTCTTCCAGCCTTGCTTCTAAGCTCTTCCTCCCCTTCTATTTCTGTTTTCCCATGAACCCCCTTATGGTTCTAATGTAATATAATGTCTTTGTATCTGAAAACTGGTTTAAAGAAATGTGTCTGGTTGCCAAGTTGACAAGGGGAGGAATGTTATGGTTGATACATTGTGTCAACTTGGGGAGTCTAGAGGTTTGGCTGGATGACTCAACAGGAAGCCAGGGTGCTTACTTTGTACACATCCTGAGCCTGTGGAAGAGGAGGGCATGGAGATTATGTGAGAGCTACACACCCCCTGGGTGGGGGTAGCCTGTTTACAATATAAGGGAGGGAAAGAGGCCGCTTCCCCACCATTCCTCCCTTTTGTTCTTGTGTTTTTTGCTGTATTCTGCCGACATGAACATTCGCCCTCTGCTATGTGCTACTGTGCCTCAGAACTAGCCAAGTATGGACTGAAACCTCCACAAACTGTGAGCTAAATAAACCTTTTCTTCCTTCATTTTGGGTGTTGGGTATTTTGTCTCAGCAACGAGAAAAAAGTAACCAAGACAACCCCTTTTAAATTTTCTCCCCTGGGCGTAAAAATCATCATATTGTGGACTTACTGAGAGTGAAATTATGGTAATATCATCTCTCACAGTAGCATCCAAAAAATAAAATACTTAAGAATAAATCAAACCAAGGAAGTAAAAGACCTTTACATTGAAAACTACAGTACTCTGAAAAAGATCAAAGAGGATGTTAGAAGATGGAAAGATATCCCTTGTTAAGTAGGAAGAACCAATATAGTGAAAATGGCTTTATTTCCAAAATTATTGTATGGATTTAACACAATCCTGACCAAAATTCCAAAAGCATATCTCACAGAATTAGAGAAAATGATCTAAAATTCAGTTGGAACCAGACTTGGACTAGCAAAGCAATTCTGGGTAGCAAAGCCAAGACAGGAGGCATCACAATCCCTGACTTGAAATTATACTACAAAGCTATTGTGATAAAAACAGCATGACACTGGCAGAAAAATAGATCTGAGGATCAATGGAACAGATTAGAAGATGCAGAAACAAGTCTAGATATTCTCAGCCACTTTATCTTTGACAAAGAAGCCAAGTATCTTTTCTGAAAGACAGCTTCTTTAGCAAACAGTGCAGGAAAAACTGGCTTTACATATGCTGAAGATTTAAAACTAGATCCATATCTTCCATTGTGCACTAAACTAAAATTGAAATAGATCAAAGATCTAAATATTAAAACAGAAACACTAAATCTGCTAGAAAATAGAATAGACAGAACTCTTGAAGACATTGGCATAGGCAAAGACTTCATGAACAAAACCCTGATTGCATAGGAACTATCACAAAGAATGAACAACTGGAATCTTATTTTATTAAAAAGCTTTTGCACAGCAAGAGAAACCACCAACAGAGTGAAGAGACAACCTACAATGTGGGAAAAAATTATTTGCTAGTAGTACCTCTGGCAAAGGACTCCTATTTAGAATATATAAAGAACTAAAAACACAAAACTAGATTCCCAGATTTAAAGATGCGGTCCAAAAATGCACATCTACAGTGAATAGACACCTGAGATGAAGAAGTAGAAACTGCAAATAAATATATGAAAAAAAGTTCAATATTCCTGGTTATTTGAGAGATGTGAATTAAAACAACAGTGAGATTGCATCTCACCCCAGAAAGAATGACTATTGTAAAAAAAATCAACCAATAACAAATGCTGGCAGGGCTGTGAGGTAAAACAGATGCTTCTCCACTGCTGGTGGGAGTGTAGGCTAGTGCAACCACTGTGGAAATCAGTGTGGAGAGTCCTCAAACGACTGAACCTAAAGGCTCCATTTGACCCAGCTATTCTTCTTGGTACTTTTCTGAAAGAAGGAAAAGCATCATACCACAGTGATACACGCACATCCATGGTTATAGTGGCATGGTTTGTAATAGGCAAATCTTGTAAACAGGTCAAATGCCCATCAACTAATGAAGGGATAAAGAAGATATGGGGTTTTATTTAATACAGTTGTCCTCATCTGCAAAGAAGGATAAACTTGAGACATTTCTAGCTTAATGGATGCCCCTTGAGACCATACTCTTAAGTGAAAGAAGTCAGACATACATATGTAAATTCCACATGGTTTCTATGGTGTGAGAAACTGATAGTGTAAATAAGGGAGAAAATATATCATAGATACTGGGAAATGGAAAGAAAATATTCAAATGAGAAAGAACAAGGTGTATGTGTGTGTAAGAATGGACAAGAAAATCAATAGAGTTAAAATGGAAACAAGGCCTCTGTAAATGAGGAGTTGAGGACAGGCTGAAGGAAGGGGAGAGGAATGTTAAAAAAAAAGCAGCAAGACACATCATGTAGCCAGGTGGGGTGGCGCACGCTGGTAATCCCAGCACTTGGGAGGATGAGGCAGGAGGATCACTGTGAGTTTGAGACCAACCTGGGCTATGAAGTGAGCTCAAGGCCAGCCTGAACTGCATAGCGAGACAGTGTCTCAAAAAGACACCACCCTCCCCCTCAAAAAAAGATAACATGTACTGGTACAGATTCCCTATGGTGAATATTATCACTGTATCTAAATGTACAAATAAAATAAAAATAAAACCAAATTCCCATTGGTGTTTAAAAAAAATAGAGGCCAGCCTCTCTCCCAGCTGGGAGATTGCCAAAGTCTTGCCTTTGTATCATTTTGTGTGTTGCTGTGTTAATTTTTTATGAAGAGTGTGTGAATTTTATATTTTACTTCACCTGGAAACATACGTTCATTTGGCAAAAATAAAGAACACACTTATGGGTCATCATTTTTGTGCTTCCCTCGCCTCTCCCCCTTCACCATGAGGGTTTCTCTCTGTCACCCGCTGGGACCCAGAATGAGCAATGAGCCCTGAGAGCCCCTGCTAGAACTTCTCATGAAAGTCGGTCCATTTTTTCTGGCCTCTGTGGGTACTTAGAAATTTCAGTCTTCTGTTGCCTCCCTATGTCCCCAGCCATGTACCAGACGTTGAGCTAGTCCTGATGAACGAGGGGCTGCCTCCTACACGGCTGGTAACTCTGCTTCTCCTGGAGCTTCCTCTGCAGCTATTTATCCCTGTCTCTTGGTTCTTTAGGCGTGGACACTTTAATGAGTGGATGTGGGTATATTTTGTGACTATAACAGGGCAACAGCTGTAATAAGGCTTATCCAGGTGAGCCAGGAGCATGGTCCCCTGGTCATAAGCTCCAGCCTTGCACGTCTCCTGGAAGCTTAAACCTTCCAGATCTTCAGTTCCGAGGCCTAGGAGCAGGTTCCCAGTGAACAGTGGCTTTCTTTTCACAGATAGTCATTGTGTCCCGGGGGAGCTGGGGGGAGTGTAGGAGGGGAGTGGCCCAATTGGCTTCTGCTGCTTCAGTGAAGACGTTCCCTGTGGCCCACGCTATTGTCTACCCAGAAGCTTTCCCAGAACCAAGCCCGGCTTTCTTATGCTGACTTCAGGGAACATCAGGGTCCAGTGAGCAAATCCTTGCTCCATGAGGCTGGTGATCCAGTAGGTAAGGGGAAAATGCTAATAATATAACTTTTTTTGCCATGGACTCACTCTGCAGTTCAGGCTGGTCATGAGCTCACTTTGTAGTCCAGGCTGGCCTCGAATTCACAATGATCCTCCTGCCTCAGCCTCCTGAGTGCTAGGATTACAGGCGTGTGGCACCACACCCGGCCTAATAATATAATATTAAAAACAATTATTATTGTTTAGTGATTTATCTAGTATATTGGGAGTGTATAAGCCGTATGGAGAAATGAAAATGTAGGGCATGAGATGGGGCAGACTGTGCAGCCTTCTCAAAGTCATGGTAAATGCAGACATCTGAATCCAAATGGTCAGATCAGTCCTTCCCTAGCAGTGTGGTGTGAGATTATGAGAGAGACTGTAGTGTGCAGTAATCAGACAACAAATCCTTTGGGTTATGCTGTCTAACACAAAGATAGCATTCCGTGTTTGCACTGTTTGTATTGATAGCACATTTTTAAAGAGTTGGTCTCCTATATTATGGGATAAAGCAAATAATTGTTTATTAGGAGCCCAGCTTCTGGGATAGGTACAAGAAGGCCCAACTGCAGACCACAAAGTGTGAGTAAGAGCTGTGCACTGTTAACCGAGTCAATCAGTTAATATGAAATCAGGGTTCTAAATATTTTAAACATATTTTGGCTTTTTGTCACTGAAGTGGCCCAGAAGAAAAGTCACCTGCCCAGAGTACCCTAATGTCCAGATTTTGGTTTCCAGTATTATTTTTCTCCAAAGAAGCCAAAGGTTTTGGAGCCATGGCTAAATTCCATGTCCAGTCTGAGGGTGAAAGGTATGAGATAATTCTAGAATACCTACACTTGGTTGGATCAGAAAACAAAAAGCTTAAATAACCAGGTCATTCAAAATTATCCATAACAAATCTGAAAAGTGTTCCTATTGGCCAGCGGCGGAGTAACACGAATGTCGGGGATGTTGTCTGGCATCAGTTGATACAATATATTTGAAGTCATCCACCCCAAATGATATTCAACAAGTGCCAAATATAACAAAATGAATTCACAAAGGCGAACAGAACAGAATGTACAGCCGGGTGTGGTGGCGCATGCCTATAATCCAAGCACTTGGGAGGTTGAGGCAGGAGAATCACTGAGTTTGAAGCCAGCCTGGGCTACAAAGTGAGTTGAAGGCCAGTCTGAAGTGTATAATGAAACCTGTCTGAAAAAGACCAAATACCTACCTACCTACATACATACACAAAGGGAATGTACAGAATTTCTATTGCTATTCAGCTGTGTTGAGCTTGATTCATTTACTGCACCAGTGTAAAACACTAGTAAATGTAGACGCGTCAGAGGGATTTTCCTCTCGCCACCAGTCCCTGGCCGCTGACCCCAGTCACCATCCCCCGCCACCTCACGGATACGGCTTCTCACGACCATTCACTCGTCTTCCAGTCTGACCTCCCTTGCCGGTCTCTGTCTTGTCAAGAGGATCCAGGGGGGCAAGGTTCTTTCGCGTTCCTATGAAGAGGGATTTCAGAATCTGTAGGGCCTCTGCTACTCCTCCCTGTCTCTTGAAAAAAACAGGTATCTTTTCTCATATTCTGTGTACTCTATTTTATCCTTTGGCCAGGGTGATTTTCTGTGGGTGCAGATCTCTGTTTCCTTGGAATCTCTCCTTACCCGGATCCCACCCACAGCTTGTGGAGCGGACCAGGATGGGAGCCCCTCATTATGTTCACGGGTGTCTGGCGCCACCTTTTGGTGAGTCCTGGAAAATTCCTTCTACTCCCGCTTGCAGTGCCTGGGCTTCCTGGATGAGGGAATGGAAAGCTCGCCCGTTTCCTGGAACAAGAGCTCAGCTGGAAAACGTCCACGGGCTTGGCCCCGGGGAAGCCGCCACTGTCCCTAGTGTCTCCTCGCTCTGAGTCTCGTGTATCCGCGGCTGTCATTTTCCCTGTGTTTCCCACTGGGCTCTGGCCTCTGCCTCGGTTCCCGCCTTCTCCTTTTCTGTGTGTTGCTGTTTAAAAGACTTATTTTGATGTCCCTATTCTTTCTTGTCCTATTTCCAGCCTACCTCTGGGCCAGACTGACTTTCTGAGGGTCACTTCAGGCCGCTGTTGAGTAGGGGGAGGCCCCCTGCTGCCCCACTCCTGCTAAACACGGAGGACTAGCCTATGGGGCCCGGGCCTGGACCGGCAGAGCGGACCCCAGCCCTCCCTGTGGCCGGCTCCTGGGATGCGGAGGTCCAGAAACACTTGACAAAGCAGCCCCGAAAAGCCACCCTTGCGGGAGGAGGAGCCTCGGCTCGCACAAGGGCCCCGGCGGGAGAGGCTGCCCACCCCGCGAGGACTGGGGGGAAACCCGAGCCCAAGCCCCCCAGCCGCCTGCAGAGAGCCCCAGGTTGGAAGTACAGCCCAGTACTCCGGTGGAGACGCCTGTTCCTGGTCCCACTGTCGGACCTCATTGAGGGAACTTTAAAAGCTACCCTGGCCTTTGGAAAAAGGAGCTGGGGAGCAAGCCTCAGTAACTGTCTCCATTTTGCTCTTGTGCTCAACGATCAAGCGGCCGGGTGCCTCCACAGGCCCTGAGATGTCAACAAATTGCCTTCCACCAAATGGCCTTAGTGCCAGGTGATGCCTACACAGCACCATCAAAGCCCTGGGTTCAAGGCCCAACTCTGCAGAGAAAAATAAAAGATGAAGCCCACAAAATACCCTTTGGGTTTCTAGCCTTGGGAGATCACACCCCAGAAAACAGGTCCTCTTGTGTCCTCCCACCTGTTAACCACACTGACAGGCTTTCTGCAGGTCACATCACCTGCACCTGCTCCACTTTACTTTGGATACTCAGAATCAACTCAGGACCTTGTGCTCACTAGGCACGTGCTTGTGCTGCTGAGCTATGTACCTGACCTGGGAGTCTTACAATTGGAAATAGATCAAAACAGAAAAGCCCCTCTCCTCCGGCTAAATCTAATTATGGAGGAACAACGGCAGGAGACAATTACTGTCGTTTGTTTATTTAGAGATTGTCTTGCTGTGTGGTTCAGGCTGGTCTTGAACTCGCTATATAGCCCAGGCTAGCCTTGAACTTGCTGTGATCCTCCTGCTTCAGCCTCCTGAGTGCTGGAATTACAGGTGTATGTGCTCATGTCCAGATATTCCTGTATTTTAAATAAAAGTTTTAATGTAGTAGCAGCAAATAGATGCTGAAGTTTAAATACAAGTAACCTTAAGCAGATCCATTTACATTTATGAGATAATGTCTTTTTCAGATAATGGGTTTTTTCCACTTGGGAAAAACTGGAACATTTAAACTAAGCATTTTAAATGTATCAAATTAAAAGGCATATTCAGAGACATTAGAGTATCATGTGCTTGGAAATGTGCCCTTCCAACCAGCAGTGAGGGTTACAAACAGCAAAAAGATTGGATGCATTCAGGGTGGTATGGCTGTAGACTGAAACGTAGTAGATTTGCTTCTGTTTATTGTTATAGAATATATTTTATTGTAAAAAAAGAGAGGGTGAGTCTCTATGTGTTGGAATTAAATAGTGCATGGGTGCATTGTCTTAATTCTCTGCTTTCCCCTCTTCCTTTTATGTTCTTTTATTCCTCTCTTCCTCCTTCCTTCCTTTTTTCTTTCTTTTTCTTTCAATACCTTCTTTTCTCCTTTGTCTCTCCCTTTTCCTCCCTTCCTTCTTTATTCCTTTGTTCTTTACTTTTCCAAAAGTCTTAGCCTATGAAGAAGTTTAACTTTCAGTTGATAAAAGACTCAACGGGAAGAACTGGCCTGAGGTGTGCTTCTAAACATGTTGCTGAAAAGCAAAAGCTGAGAGTTGAGGTGTTATGGTTGATACGTTGTGTCAACTTGGGGAATCTGGAGGTTTGGCTGAGTGATTCAGCATGAAGCCGGGGTGCTTACTTTGTAAACATCCTGAGCCTGTGGAAGAGGAAGGCATGGAAATTGTGTGAGTGTTACCTGCCCCCCTGGGTGGGAGGAGACTGTTTTCAATGTAAGGGAGAAAAAGAGGCTGCTTCCCCACCATTCCTCCCTTTTGCTCTTGTGGTTTTTGCTGTGCTCTGCTGCCATGAACATTTGCCCTCTGCCATGTGCCACTCTGCCTCTGAGCCAGCCAAGTATGGACTAAAACCTCCACAAACCGTAAGCTAAATAAACCTTTCCTTCCTTCATTTTGGGCATTGGATATTTTGTCTCAGCAACAAGAGAAAAATAACCAAGACAGAATTTGGTACCAAGAGTGGGGTCGTTGCTGTGACTATACCTGACCAGGTGGTTCAAGAGACTGGAAAGTGCTTGTGGGAAGATTTTGGAAAGGTTTGGAGATGTCTGGTCAGAGCTTGGAAGACCAGAAGGCTGATGGAAATCCTGCCAGTAAAGACCAGGTTCAGGAGGTTTCTCTTGGGAAGAAGGACTTCATTGGTTGTTGGACTCCAGATGATGTATGTTATGGCTTGGCAGAAAGTTTGTCTGCATTTTGCTCATGTCCAGAGACTTTGTCTAAGACTGAGATTAAGGGTGGCAGCGAACTGATCAGTCTGGCAAAAGAAATTTCAAGGCAGTTGAATGCTGGGGCAGTGGCATGGCTATTGTTGGGGGCTTTTAGCCAGATTTATATTGACAATCAAAAGCAAGGAGCCCAGCAGGATGATTTAAAATGTGAGTTTGGCCAAAAAGGAAGCTCCAGTAAAACTGTGGACTGCAAAGATAAGGCTGAGGTGATCTCTATTACTATGACGGAACAAGAGAATGGAAAAGATGGCCTGAGGGCATCACAAGCAGCAAGTCTCCACCCTTTGCAGCCTCAAAACTGTAAAGGTGAGAGACCTTGCCTTGAGAAGGAAGTTAAAGAGCACCATGTTGCAGAATGGTGGCGGCATAGAGAATTTGCTCCTCAGAATTGGATTCAGTGTGCCCAGCTATCCAGGCACTCAATCCCTATGGCCAAGAGAGAGAAAAGTTTGGCTACTGCTCCAGGTGGCAACAGACCTTGGCATTATCCACATGGTCCTGGCTTTAGGTGCAAGGAAAATGTAAGAGTTCTGAGGTTAAAGAGGCTTCCACCCAGATTTCAGAAGGCCTGGGAGGCCAGGCAGTGTGACCTGGAGAAGGCAGTGTGTGAATCTGTGAGTGTGAAGCAAAACATGCCCTGCAGATCTCAGAAGTTTAGAAAAGACAAGACCATGTATCATCTGAGGAAAGCTGCAAGGGGTGGGGGGAGCAAAGCAGGCCTAAGAGAGAAGCTGTGGAGGCTGTAACCACCAGAAGTGCCATAGGGGTGGATTCATGGAAGCTCTTTGGAGTTCACAATGTGCCACAAGTTGCTTCAGATGCTGGATGTGGAATTACAGGACAAAATGTTAGCCCTGTTGGATGTTGGACTTGCTTTGCTCTCAATGCTCTGTATCCCTATTTGTACCTTTTGGAATGGTAATGTTTATTTTGTGCCACTGAATGTTGGAAGTGTTTAGCTTTTCATTTGTGCAGGAGCCATATCTAAGAATTTGCCTTATATCTCGGAGGAGACTTGGGACTTGGACTTTTCAGAAATGCTGAAACTATGGACTTTGGCAACTCTTGCAGATGGACTAAATGCCTTTTGCATAAAGGGATGTTGTTATGGTTGATACATTGTGTCAACTTGGGGAATCTAGAGGTTTAGCTGAGTGACTCAGGAGGAAGCGGGGGTGCTTACTTTGTATACATCCTGAGCCTGTGGAAGAGGAGGGCATGGAGATTGTGTGGGAAGTTCATGACCCCTGGGTGGGAGGAGGCTGTTTACAATGTAGGGGAGGAAAGGAGGCTGCTTGCAGCCATTCTTCCCTTTAGCTGGTTGTTTTTGCTGTGCTCTGCTGCCATGAAGTTTGCCCTCTGCCATGTGCCACTCTGCCTCTGAACCAGCCAAGTATGCACTGAAACCTCCACAAACTGTAAGCTAAATAAACCTTTCCTTTCTTCATTTTGAGCGTTGGGTACTTTGTCTCAGCAACAAAAGAAAAGTAACCAAGACAGATGTGCATGAGTCTTTAGGGGGCACAATGTTATGGTTCTAATGTAATATAATGCCTTTGTATCTGGAAACTGGTTTACTGGTTTAAAGAAATGTGTCTGGTTGCCAAGTTGACAAGGGATGCATTGTTATGGTTGATACATTGTGCCAACTTGGGGAGTCCAGAGGTTTGGCTGAGTGACTTAGCAGGAAGCCAGGGTGCTTACTTTGTACACATCCTGAGCTGGTGAAAGAGGAAGGCATGAAAAATATGTGAGTGCTACACGCCCCCTGGGTGGGGGTAGCCTGTTTACAATGTAAGGGAGGAAAAAGAGGGTGCTTCCCTGCCATTCCTCCCTTTTGCTCTTGTGGTTTTTGCTGTGCTCTGCCGCCATGAACATTTGCCCTCTGCCATGTGCCACTCTGCCTCTGAGCCAGCCAAGTATGGACTAAAACCTTCACAAACTGTAAGCTAAATAAACCTTTCCTTCCTTCATTTTGGGTATTGGATATTTTGTTTCAGCTATGAGAGGAAAGTAACCAAGACAGGTACCAATCTTGATCTTATCCATGGAAGAGGAACTGAGGAGGATTTGGCCACTGAGCCATTGGAGCTTTCTCTACTATCTTGCAGTGGGAGGGCAGCTCACTCTCCAGTGGCCGGCAGTCTGCACCACGCAAGGGTTGTGCCCAACCTGTGTCCTGATGTCAGGGCCCTCAAACTGAAAACAGCAGAGAGCCGATGATCCAAATAGCTGTATAATAAAGACAGCAAAGAGTGAGGGATTAAGAATGACTCTAGAGTAGAGGATTTTCTCTTCTTCTTCAAATCTTTAGTGGAATAAAGTAAAAAACCCAAAAAAAAGACGTTAGAAAAATTGAACTTTACTTGATAATTGATAATGGGATGATTTACTGGGCAACTGGATGGTATTGTAATGTTATTCTAGAATTTATGGATGGTAAAGATATGACTTTTTAGCATAAGAGAAAAGGTGGTAGATTAGGGAGTTTGGGTAGGAATACTATATTGTTAGCACTGGGTTGGAAAAAATCTCTATGAGCTCATGCTTTTAAGAAAACAAAAATAGTGAATTAAAGCACTCACCTTTTGTTTCCAGGGAGCGGCATCACTGCTTGGTGCTCCGGGACCCCCTCATTCCGGCCTTTCATGTTCTTCCCCAGGAAAAGCACCTGGGAGAAACGGCAAGTTGCACACTTTGAGGTGAAACTTTCAATCAGTCGGTCTACACTGAGCATTTCAATACAGCAGTGGCCAGGGCCAGCTGACCTAGCTCTTCTAAACTATCAGGAATAGAAGGCATACTTAGATCGGCTCACTGGAGGAAGATTAAGTTCCGTCTGTGTTTTCTTTTAAGGTAGTGACCACGAAGTCCACACGTAGAGAGGTGATCAAAAAGTAGGACCTACAGAAAATCTGAAATGTCCAAAATGTTACATAGAAAGAGTGCAAGCCTACACCAAGGAGCCTAAGAGAAGTCAGGGGGAAAAGTGTATTTGCTAAGATGTTTATTATGTCAATGTTATATTGCTGTCACTGACTCAACTACTGAACAGAGAAGGAAACCAGAAACTAGGAAACACAAATATGCCAGACAGGAGGAAGTCTTGTGACTCGAGAGAATATAAAATGGACCGACTTTGTGTGTTGTGACTCAGAAACAAGGCTGGGGTGTGGGTCAGTGGTTGAGGATCTGAGTGCACGAACCCCAGCTTCAATTGCCAGGACTGGAAGAGAGGGAGAGGAAGGGAAAGTGGGGAGAGGAGGGAGACCGACTTAAAACATCGAAGTTTAACTGGGGTCTCTTTCATCAGACTCGTGTTTTAGGGGACCCGTAAAATTGCTGCTTAGGGATTGAGGTGTCATGGGTCCCGTTTTCTGCCCAGTGGTTCATCCACTTCATTTCTCTCTGCACACGCCTGTTAAGTACATAGCAAAAATCCTGTTGAATAAATTTTTGTGTCTGTGTCTCATTTCTACAGCATTAATAAGAAAGGAAATTCTCTTCCAAGGAATAAATGAACACAAACCTCCTAGTAAACTGCACAAAAATGAAAACCTGGGCAATGACTGTCATCTCTTCAAAGATATTTTGGAATTTAGCTCTAGTCAGAACACACACACACACACACACACACACACACACACACACACGATAGAAAGTGCCCTGGAAACTTGCAGTTCATCTGTAGAGGAAACACTTTGAAGACTTTTCCAAACTTGACAGCAGTCCTAAAGGTTCATGTGATAGTCTCAAGATATGCTTGAGAAAAGGAAGGGGGGCTTTTCTGAACTATCAGGAGTAGAAGGCATACTCAGGTCGGCTGCTGGAGGAAGATTAAGTTCTGTCCGTGTTTTCTCTTTGGGTAGTGACCACGAAGGCCACATGTGGAGAGATGATCAAAAAACAGGTAGTCAGGAATGGGAGAAAACCCCAATGGCCAAGGCAGGTCAAGTAGTACTGCTCACCGTTCCCATTTGCTCTTGGGATCTCCAGCTAAATATTCACTTTTGTATCTAATGTTCTCTTTTTTTAAAGCTGATGCTAACTCATTTAAGCTTCAGGTCTCACAAGACCTGGAATGGCCCTGCTGGGGCTGCTGGGTCCCTCCCTCTGGCCTTGTGGCCTCTCGCTTCGGTGGTCTGCATCCTGCGTGTGAGCTGCTGCCTGGTTCCTGCTCAGCAGCTGCCTGAATAGACCCTGGGGCTCCAGGACCCTCTCAGCTTCCCTTGCAGTTGTCCTTTAAGATGGGGGATCCCAGATGTTTTACTTAAGAACATTCTTTGAGCCCTCTGAATCGGTTTCTTCATCTTAATTTCAGGTTACTGCCTTTTATCTTATCAACGAGGTTGATTTATGACTAACTGTTTTGAAGAGCTTTGGGCATGAAGGACTTGGAAGGAAAAAACCCAAAACAACCAACCCAGGGAGGACAAACAGGCCCGGAGAGCAAAGATACAGAGCACAGATGTGGATAGCCTTGGGCAACTCTGCATTTTGCAGCTTTTTTTCTTTTTATTTTAAAACTAAAAGAACAAAAACATTAGCAAACAGACACACAGTAGCACAAGAACAGTACAAAAACTGAATTACAGATAAGGTGGCAGGGGTTTAACAATGGTGATTGTATTACACATTGATAACTTCAAAGTGTATGTTCAGGATAATGCAAATAGACATACAAGATTGATTAAACAACTAATCATTGATTGTTCCTTACATCAAAACGACATGAGACAACAGTGCAACCATATCAGCCATCCAGCACATACATACATATCTACACAGCTATCCTCCTCTTCCTCCTCGCCTTCCCTTCATCCCGATTGCTCACTACCCTTGAGCAGTCTCCCTTCATACCTCCCAATTTATATTCCCACCTCCAGGTTCCTACACTAATGATACTATACGCTGTTTGCACATGCACATCTGATTTACCTCACTTATGAGTATGGTCTCTAATTGTGACCATTTGCCTATAAAAGCCCCTAGACTGTCTTTCTTTACAGCTGAATAATATTCCATTGTGTAAAAATGCCACAGTTTTTAAATCTAGCCCTCTGTGGATGGACATTTTGGTTGCATCCACGATTTAGCTATTACAAATTGTGCTGCTATAAACATGGGTGCACATATATCATGGTGATATGATGTTTTCACATCTTCTGGGAAAATACCCAGGAGGGGAATAGCTGGGTTGAATGGGACCTCTAGACCTAGTTTGCTGAGGAAACTCCAAAACGATCTCCACAGTGGTTTCACCAGTCTGCACAGAACTTTAGAAATGTAATGGTCAATTCATTAGAAAGAAGCAAATAACTGAATAAATTTTACTCTGCCCGGCCCCTGTGGTGTGCCAGGCACTCTGCCTCAACCCTGGAGCTCCACTTGGCACCCAGGGTGTGCCATGCGCTCTGCCCCATCAGCGGAGCTCTTCCTGGCCCCAGGGCATGCCAGGTGCTCCACCCCGCCCCCGAGCTCCGCCCGGCCCCTGGGACGGCCCTGAAGACTCCCCTGAGCCTATAGATGCAGCTACACTGACAGAGTCTGGCGGTTCGCTGTGTAACCCCCACTACCCAACCAGACACCCGAGGGCTGTGAGGGCTCGCCAAAGGGTGCTTCTCCACCTCCTGCCATAGCAATCTGTGTACACCCACGTATTATACAACATATTTAAAAGCAGCCAAGTCTCTTCCCAAAGTAAGAGCGTGAGGGAGTAAATAAACCAAAAAGCACACAGTTATTACCAGTGGGGAGACCACTGACAGGGTGGTAGAACAACGGAGGTGAAGTGGAGAAAATTGAGTAACTGAATGAGCCACCATCTATATAACTGAGTGATAGGGGCGGGGATGACATTATGTAATGCAATATCCAGTGGTGGCCCCCTACTATTTTCTCTGTAATTTGGTGTTTCCTTTATTGTTTTTGTGTTAACAAATGCAAAGACAACACTATGTAATACAGCATCCAGTGATGGTTCCCTACTGTCTCCTCTGTAATTCGGTATTTCCTTTATTGATTTTGTTATAACAAATATGAAGATAACATTGTTATACAGCATCCAGTGCCAATTCCCTACTATCTTCTCTATAACTTGGTATTTTCTGTATTATTTCTGTCTTATTCTGGTTTCCTTTGTCTTAATAATAAAATTAAAAAAAAAAAGAGAAGAATTAAACTGTCCTATCACAGACTCCTTGACTTCACTTCAGGTGTAAATGAAGAACTAAAAACAGCTCTTTTCTGATTGGTTGTGTGTGCAGTGCTCAGGAGCTGCAGTCCTCCGGCTCCGGTGTTCAGTGCACATGCCCTGAGGCACATACTTTGATGGATCCCACATAATTGTTTTGGTCTCTGTTATGGTTGATATATTGTGTTAACTTGGGGAATTTAGAGGTTTAGCTGAGTGACTCAGGAGGAAGCTGGGGCACTTACTTTGTAAACATTTTAAGCCTGTGGAAGAGGAGGGCATGGAGATGGTGTGAGAGCTATATATTTTTTGGGTGGGGGTAGGTTGTTTATAACGTAGGGGAAAAAAGGAGGGTGCTTGCAGCCATTCCTCTCTTTTTGCTTGAGATATTTGCTGTGCTCTGCTGCCATAAACAGTTTGCCCTCTGCCATGTACTATTCTGCCTCAAAACCAGCCAAGTAAGGACTAAAACCTCCACAAACTATAAGCTAAATAAACCTTTCCTTCCTTCAATTTGGGTGTTAGATATTTTGTCTCAGCAACGAGAAAAAAGTAACCAAGACAGAATTTGGTAACAGGAGTGGGGTCGTTGCTGTGACTATACCTGACTATGTGGTTCAAGAACCTTTGGAAATTGCTTGTGGGAAGAGTTTGGAAAGGTTCAGAGATGTCGCCTAAAAGGAAAGCACTGGAACGCCTTCGGCTGTTCTGTATGGGAGATTACGGTCAGAGCTCGGAAGACCAGAAGGCTGTTAGAAATCCTGCCAGTAAAGACTGGATTTGGAAGGTTTCTGATGGGAAGGACTGCATTGGTTGTTGGACTCCAGATGATGTATGTTATGGCTTGGCAGAAAGTTTGTCTGCATTTTGCTCGTGTCCAGAGACTTTGCCTAAAACAGAGATTAAGGCTGGCAGCAAACTGATTAATCTGGCAAAGGCAGTTAAATGTTGGGGCAGTGGCATGGCTATTATTGGGGGCTTTTAGCCAGATTTATATGGACAATCAAAAGCAAAGGGCCCAGCAGGGCGATTTAAAATGTGTTTGGCCAGAAAGAAAGCTCTGGTAAAACTGTAGATTTCAAAGATCAGGCTGAGGAGCTCTGTATTGCTAAAAAAAAAACCAAGAAAATAAAAAAGATGGCCTACTCAGGCCAAGTCTCCAACCTTTACAGTCTCAAAACTGCAAAGGTGAAAGACCTTGCCTTGAGAAGGAAGCCAAAGAGTGCCATGTTCCAGAATGGTGGCAGCGGCCGCACCAGGTTTCAAAATGGAGACGGCATAAAAAATTTGCTCCTCAAAATTAGATTCAGCGTGCCCAGCGATCCAGGCACTCGACCCCTATGGCCAAGAGAGAGAAAAGTTTGGCTACTGCTTCAGGTGGCAACAGACCTTGGCATCATCCACGTGGCCCTGGCTTTAAATGCAAAAAGAATGCAAGAGTTCTAAGGTTAGAGAGGCTTCCACCCAGATTTCAAAAGGCCTGGGAGGCCAGGCAGTGTGCCCCAGAGAGGGCAATATGTGAGGCTATAAATGTAAAGCAGAAGGTGCCCTGGAGTCCTCAAAATTTAAAAAAGACAGGAGCGTGGATCATCTAAAAAAGCTGCAACTGGGGAGCAAAGCAGACCTAAGAAAAACGCTGTAGAGGCTATAACCACCAAAAGTGCCATAGGAATAGATTCACACAAGCCCTTTGGAGCTTACAATGTGCCACAAGTTGCTTCAGATGCTGCACATAAAATTATAAGACATAATGTTAGCCCTACTAGATTTTAGACTTGCTTTGGTCCCAGTGCTCTATATTACCCTGTTGGTGCCTTTTAAAATGATAATGTTTATTTTGTGCCTTTAAATGTTAAAAGTGTTTAATTTTCATTTATATGAGGACAAAATGTTATGGTTCTAATATAAACATGCCTTTATATCTAAAAACTGGTTTAAAAAATGTGTCTAATTCCCAAGTTGACAAGGGGTGGAATGTTATGGTTGATACATTGTGTCAACTTGGGGAATCTAGAGGTTTAGCTGAGTGACTCAGGAGGAAGCTGGGGCACTTACTTTGTAAACATCCTAAGCCTGTGGAAGAGGAGGGCATGGAGATTATGTGAGAGCTACACACCCCCTGGGGGGGGTAGGTTGTTTACAATGTAGGGAAAAAAAGGAGGCTGCTTGCAGCCATTCCTCCCTTTTTGCTTGAGATATTTACTGTGCTCTGCTGCCATAAACAGTTTGCCCTCTGCCATATACTGTTCTGCCTCAAAATCAGCCAAATAAAGACTAAAACCTCCACAAACTATAAGCTAAATAAACCTTTCCTTCCTTCAATTTGAATGTTAAATATTTTGTCTCAGCAACAAAAGAAAGTAACCAAGACAGTCTCTTTGCCCAGGCCCTAGTCTACCTCACTGCCCTGGTCAGGGCCAGTGGGGCTGCACAAGACCTGAACTCAGGAGGCCTCCCACCCAGTGGGGTTCTGTGCTCTGTGGTTGCTGTTCCAAAATTCTTCATACTTTGATCTTTGACTTTGTGTTTTTTTAAGCAAAGCCCCATGGGCCAGTGGGCTCTGTGCTGGGGTCTTGAAGCCTCAGCTCTGTGTACTTCCGCTTTGCCCTGCTTGCCTGGCACAGGTTCTCAGCCACCCACTCTCTGTCCTGGCCATGCATCCACCTGTCCTCCCCTGTCCTCCATCTCTGGATCACTGCAGCTGTCCACCTCTGTGGGGCCTGCATGTGGGCCCAGGGAGGGTTCGATACCTACACCTCGTGGCCTTGGGGCATGGCACAGGCGGCCTCACCTCGGGCTGGCATTACCATGATGTGTCCGAGACTCTGTGCGGGTTGGGGCGTGGTCCATGGGAAGATGAGATGCCTGGCTTGACTTTCCTTAACCTCACCCCCAGGTGAGGCAGGTGGCGGGGCTGCTGGCTGGTGGGAGGCGCCTGGGGCCTTGCATGTGCTGAGTTACAGTACCCTTCACTGGCTCCTCCACACCAGGGGTAGTCGTCTCTTACTCCTTTTGTACTCCCTGAGTCTGCCTTCTACAGGCTTTGCCTTTCTTGGCCAGCTCCGAGCAACCCCCTGCAACAAGCCGTGAAATAATTTGGCGATCCTACAACATGGACTAAGTGCTTTGGCTTTTGTATTTAAAACTGCCACTGCACCATATAAAGATGAACAGTAAAATTTGCACGGATAATTTAAAAGCGTTCCTCTTTTTTTCACTTAGAACACTGTTAAATATCAAATAAACAGCATAGCATACATAAAAAAAGATCATGAAAAAAAGGAAAAAGCTTTCTAGGCACCTGAAATGACACTGTGTCCACATCAGTGCCGAAGGGGCTCCCAAGTTTCCTGGGTGATATGTGCCAGCAGAGGAGAAGCCCAACAGGGCCCCGATGCACTGTATGGTCTTCAAGGCTTCGTGGGGTGGCAGGAGAGCCTGTCAGTGGTGGGCAGCCAGGTGATGCAGTGCCCAAAACTTGGAAGAGCTGGGGTGATTTGGAGTGGCAGTGTGGCTCCCTCTGCTTCTAAAACATAATCACAGGAGGAGGAAGCAGAGGGAGAAAGTCCAGAGCAGCTGGGATAGCGTGGCAGAGTCCCCGAGAGTGTCACAAGGACCGAAGCCTGTGCTTCCCTCTAGAATACGCGACGAAAGATCTCTTGGGGTGGGTGCTGCTATCTGCCACTGGGAGCGGAAAAGAAAAAGGAACTAAGAAAAGGGAAACAAAGCTCTGGGTTATGCAGAAGGTGGACGGGGCTCAGAACCACCAAGAGGCAGCTGCTCCTGTTCAGAGATGTGCCCGAGCCTAGCATAGCTGCTGGCGCTCACACATCACGTCTCTCTCCCTTGTCCCAAACTCAGCCTCTCCCCACCGAGTGGAGGAGCTCAGGCTGGATGCCGGCCGGGGCTCTGTGCTGACTCTTGGTGGGAATGGGGACCTCCCTCTCCTCATGGCGCAGGCACCTCAGACCCTGCTGTCCTGTGGGGCTGTGGCCCGGGTGTGGCCCAGGCTCTTCCTGTCCTGCCCAGAAGAGCAGATGTGGACCAGCCCCACACGAGGGACAGCTGCCTGCCAGAGGCAGTGGGGCGGAGGGACCACAAGTGCTGCTTGTGTGCTGAGTCTCCCTGCGTTTGAGTTGTGACTCTGCCACTACAGGCTATTTGTGGTTTGTGTCTGGATGTCCCCCCAAAGCCTCATGCCGTCATAGGTGGGGCTTTTTCAGAGGTGGCTGGATCTAGAGTTTGTGATTGATTCATGGTTCAGTGCTAGGATTAAGGGTGCTGGGATGAAGGGTGGGTTATGGCTGGGATCAGTCCACTAACTGGAATGGCACCGCCTTAATCCCAGCAGTCTGGATAAGATAAACAGGGCAGAAAGAGGCTTGTCTCTTGTTTTCTTGACTTGCTTTTGCTGTCTTCTGCTGTCATGAGCCGTTTCTCTTCTGCAATGCCCCCCTGCCGAACGACCCTGCCTTGGAGCTAGTCAACTATGAACTGAAACCTCTGCAAACTGTGAGCTAAATAAACCTTTCCTCCTTCAATTTCAATTATCAGGTATTTTGTCTCAGCAATGACAGAAAAGTAACTGACACAGGCTGTGTGACTTTGGGCACATTATGTAGCTTCTCTGAGCTTCACTTCTGGAAGATGGAGCTGGTAACAATACCTCCCACATCAGGATGGATGGAGGTAAAATTAGATACTATGTGCGAAGTAGCTAGTAGAGGGGTGCTGTATGGTGGGTTCCCAGTGATGCCAGTTGGCTGCACCTTTTGCTGGTTGGCCAGTGGCTCTGCCTTCACACCAGATGAGCTATGGGAGCCGAGGCTCTGTGGGGGCGCAGTGGGCGTGGCTATATGGGCTGCTACTGTACCCAGCAATGCAGTTTCCGAGGAGGCCTCGCTGGGGCTAGACTGGGGCTAGACTCCCTGCCACCTCAGCGGGCAGCACCCACTCCCTTCCTCTCTTCTTACCCTGCTTTGAGGCTTGGGCTACTCAGCAAGGCCAGGCTGAGGAGAGACTAGGAGGTGATGACCAGGTGGCATCTTCGAGGCCCTGAGCCTTCTCAGACACACCAGGATCATCTCATTTAACCTCTCCCTGCCCCGATGCCAGAGGTATTGCTGAGCTCTTTCTTCTACAGGCAGACTCACCACTCAGCAAAGTTAAATAACACGCCCCGAGCCACATGGTGTCTCAGCGGTAGAGTCAGAATTCAAACACAGGAGCGTGAGTCCGCAAGCCTGCTGGGGCACCTGACCTGTGTGACATCCGCAGCTGCACCTGAGATTTATGTCGGGGTCCCCGGTCTCCTCTCAGGTTTCTACTGTGCCAACGAGGGTGTGGACAGGCTGTGGCACGTGGCTTGTCAGGATACTGAGCCCATCCGTCCTACAGCAGCTGCCACAGCCAGGCAGGGCACCACAGGGAAGGGATTTCGGCCAAAGCTGCTCATGAACAATTTCCTCCCACTGTGGGGGAAAAATGTCATCACTCTGGAAATGGGCCTGTCCCCTCTCCTGGAAGGCCCTGAGGACTTGGGACTGGGCCGTGCATCTCACTGGTCTAGCTTAAGTGTCTGCGACGGGGCTGGAAGGCGTCTGCCTGAGGCATCGGACCACATCACATCCTCTCCATAAAGTCCTCCCGGCCCAGAGGACTGAGCCACCTCCCTGTGTACAAGGAGTGAAGAGTAGACCTGCAGGAAAGCTGAGGAAAGAAGTTCACTACGGAACAGCAGCAAACTTGGTATTCTGTATACCCGTGGTACACTCCTTGAAAAATAGGTTTGCAGGTGTATATGTATATATGCTGCCGTTTTTTTTGCTATTCCAAATACTGCTGCGAGGAGGACGCGTACGCCGCAGTCCCGAGTCAAGCGGCACAGGCACAGCGAGGCGGGGTCCTCTGACACCTCTGATTTTAAGCTCTCTTCTCCACGACCTGGCTTTATCTTTAGACGGATAGGACTTATCACTTCATTCCCCCTTCGATTTCTCCTTCCCTTTACTGGTTAGGAGAAGGATATTTAAACACCAAAGGGCTGGTGAAGACTGGAAGTTGTTTCCCTTGGCGTCCTGCTTTGGGATATTTTTAAACACTTGCATCCTTGAATTGTTTGAGTCTTCCGCAGTGGCTCCTGGGGAAGCGCGGGAGCAGCCGTCATTCCCGGAGCCGCCACTAGGTGTCAGTGGCGCCCTTGATTGGTGCGAGCTCGGGGCTCCTGCTGATTTGCTCGGGTCCCTGCGGAGGTTTGGCGCCCTCGCCTGCAAAATAACAAATGTCCATCGTGCAGGGCACTTTTTTCAAGAAGTGCCCCAGGGAGCTCGGGAGTTTGCATGGGAAGCCGAGGGAGCGAGGGGCTTCTGATAATGATATTCAGCGTGGCTCCCAGGCAGAGTCCGAGTCTCTCCAGCTTTGATATATGAGATTATTATGGAGAGGATCACGGCCCGAGCTCGGGACGCGCGCTCTGCAGGCCTCGATGCGAGCTCCGGGCAGCAGAGACATCGCCACCCGCACAAAGAGGAATGGGCCGGGCATGGTGACCAAGGGGTTAAAATGCTCAGCACCTAAACTTCTTTGACAATAACATTTCTGCCCAGCACATATTGGACAGTCACAAAACATTGCACTGATGAGGACTAAAAAAGTAAACACGCAAGCCCTCCTTCCCTCCCCTGAGCTAATACTACGTCTTTCCCTAAAAAGGTAAAATGTACACATGGCCTCTAAGCGCTGGGCCTTGACAATTTGCAGCTGTGATGTTAACTTTAAGTATAGGGGCTGGGGATGTGGCTCAGTGGTAGAGTTCTTTCCTTGCATGCACAAGGTGCTGGGTTTGATCCCCAGCACCACCAAAAACAAACAGGCATAATACACATTTTCCAAGAAGACGTCTACGGGGCGAAGTGAGGTTGTTCCTAGAGACCCCTGCACAACAGGCCCCTCACAGGAGCAGGAGGAGGCTCCCGAGGAGCTGTAAACTCATAGGCAGAGCTGCAGGAAAACAGCTTCTCCTCCCTTCCCTTTCCTTCCTTCCTGCTCCTTTCAGACTGGAATGTTTTGCTTTAGAATTCTGTGTTTGACCCTCAGCACCTGCTGGGATGAATTCCACCCTCTGCAGTGTCAATTTACCTGCATGGATACTGTGGCCACACTCTTCCAAAGCCATAGGTAGCTTTCTCCTGGCCACCAACTATGGTCACCGCCACAGGTCTGGTCCTGGCTCCTGCGGAAGCCTGGTCCCAGATGGGTGAATGCTTGTCTCTCCAGTGTGAATTCTCACCCTGGCATCAAAATTTCTTACTCAGCTTATTTTCATCTGTTCAGTTGTCACCCTCAGTGCCCAGCCCCAGCCCCAGCCCTAGAGAAGTACCCTGTTAGATCTGGTTCTGTTCTCACAAACCCTCAGGTCCGAGACCTTAGGTTAGAGTCCAGGTCCTCATCCCATTTAAACTTCTCTGCCCTGGCCCGTTCACTCTGACAATTTTCTTAGCCTCCAGCCTGGATCTTTTTTTTTTTGTCTTTTTGAGACAGAGTCTCACTATGCAGTTCAGGTTGGCCTCGAGCTCACTTTGTAGCCCAGGCTGGTCTTGAACTCACAACAATCCTCCTACCTCAGCCTCCCGAGTGCTGGGATTACAGACATGCACCATACGCCTGGCTCCACTCTGGATCTTAAGCTCTTTATTCCTACAGGGCTCAGGTTCCTACTGTCTACCTACCTCTCTTCTGAGCCCTACAGAGCCCAGGGACACATCTTCACAGTGCCAGACTGCTATTGTACTTCTCCAGGGCATCTGCGAGAAGGGGCCTGTGCATTCTCTGCTGCGACTGATCCATCTAGCCATCCATCTTTAATTTGCATAAGTAATAAGGACCCCCCCCAGCTCACCAAGGTAACTGTCTATCCTTACCCAATGGACTAAGAGTTAGGCAATGTTGTTTGTTTGAGTTTAGACTCACTTTTTGAAATTGCACGATTCTCTTTCACTTTGGACCTAGTTGTAATATCTGCAGATACTCAAAGTAAAATAAAATCTTTAAATACTGACCCCCCCGTCTAGGTTGGAGCCACCCCCACCCAGGGTGGGCCTTCCCATCCCATGCGCCCTGGAACTGGGCTAAACCAATCAGTGGGCTAATTTGATTATCACTTGCGCTTAATCCACATTCACACATCCTAGGTCCAGCGTCACCGTCAAAAAGCCCCCACCTATGAGCACAGGACACTTTGAAGCCATAACCCTCCCAGCCCCTGGCCTGACCTCTCTAACCCTGAGCTCTGTTTCTGTGGTCTTGATGTTGGGCACCTTGACCTGCCTGTTCAGTGTTTCCTTGCTGCCGCAGGCGATGACAGAAGTGTTTGAAACTATGCTAAGTGGAGGAATCTTCCTTATGGTATTGTCTGTGTGGCGTCAATTGCTACGCCTCCAGACGAGGAGGGGTGGGCGCACACCTGTAACGCCAGCACTCCGGGAAGCTGATGGAAGGAAGAGGATCTCAAATTCAGCTCTAGTCTGCGCAACTTACTTAGCAAGTCCTTTTCTCAAGATGAAAAATTAAAAAGGGTGAGGATGTAGCTCAGTGCAAAGGCTCTGGGTTTAATCCTCCATATTACCTGTCCCCCCAACACACAAACAGGAGTCCTCGCCAGGATAACGAAGGACACTGGTGTGAGTGAGAAGAGAGAGGAGTGGGGGGTGTGGGTTCCTTACTGAAGTAGTTTACGCTCAGTGTCATGCAGAGAGACACACGGGAACGTAAATATGGTTCACGCTTGTGGGAAGAGGCAGTAGTGGAGGGGATCAGCGGAAGTGGCTGAGATCAGGGAGCCCTGGGGGTACACGAGTTATGGAATGCTGGAGGCCTAGGCTGAGCTCTGAAAAGGGACCAAGACTCCTTCCTGGTGTTCAGTTCTCTCTAGGACTGGTAAACTGAGGTCTGTGTGTAGGGCTTAAAGCCCAGAGGTGGAGCACATGCTGATCTTTAGGGCAAAGCCTAGTGAAGCCAGAAGAAGGTCCACAGAAATGGAGAGCGAGCCCAGTGGGTGCGGGAGGGTGCGGAGCGCGCACTCTGACCCGTCGTCTCTCAGCCTTTGCTCGTGTGTGCAGCTGGACCCCGCAGTGTTCACCTCTCCCGCAGCCAGGCCTGGCCGGAGCTGCCGGGGGAGGCCGCCTCTCCAGTCTCTGTTCGTGGGGCCGGGCATCCCGACTCGGCCCCGCCCCTTCTACTCCGTATCAGCCCTACTCAGGCATCTGCCTGGAGTGTGGGCTCCTGTCAGTGTCTCAGAGCCTCCCTGCCCCGCCCCAAGACAGAAGGTGTGAAATGTGTGGAAAGGACAGATGAGAGGTCCTGAAACCTGTCCGCAAAGGTTGTGCCCCTGTATTTGGAGCACGAAGGATGTCTTTAATCAGTGAGTCCAGCCTGGCCCATCTCAGGTGGGAGCCCTGCATCTCAGAGAGACAGCATCCGCGGTCCCTCTAGCTTCTGGGCCGGACCCGGGCTGCCCTGGGTGATTTCAACACTGTTTATCATCATTTAAGCTTCTGCTTTCCTGGGTCCAGTATAATGAGGAACACTCTTGTCCCACCACTGCCTACACACCTCCAAAACAGTTTACTGTGACTCTGTGTTCTGCCCAGGCAGGTGGAATCTTCAAAAACGGGACAGAGCTGTTTCCTCAACAATGTAGTGGGAGCTCACTATGCTGCATAGGAAGCTTCCTTTTGAATAATGTTGGGTGGACCTGCCTCTGTCTCCTACACTGAACGTTAAAGAAGCAGCAGCCCAGAGAAGACATGAATGTCTGCCCTACTTCTAAGCTAAGGGGGCTCATAACCAAGTCCTCCTCTCTCTCTCCCTTTCTTTTCTTTTTTCTTTTCTTTTCTTTACTTCTTCTCTCTCTTTCTCTCTTTCTTTCTTCTCTCTTTCTCTTCCTTCTTTGCTTCCTTCCTCCCTCTCTTTCTTCCTTGAAGGAGCACCTCCACATATTTAGAACAGTCATGAGAGGTGGAATCATAGCAGACAGTTTAGCTAACCTATTCAGCTCAGGTATGGTATCCTAGAAGTACTACTGAATCACACTACACTATGGAGAACCCTGTGCTGAAAATCACACGAATTTGATTAATGCATGTTTGATGTTCCAGTTTTATATTTTAAGGATAATATGTAGTATGAGTTGAATGCATAGAAAATTTTTTTTCTTGATTTTTAAAAAAATAACAACCAATACGTTGTGGCTTCTTTTCCTTTTTTAATTTTTTTTAACCACAACTACAATGCACACCGATAGAAAAGGTGTATGTGCCATGTATCTGTGATAATAACCACGGCAAAGGCAGTCTGAGGCATATGAACAACAGACTTATCTCTGGAGCAGCACCTTATGTAAGATGCATTTTCCTCTAGAGCCAAGCAGCAACGAATTCACCTACACTGGTAGATAAGTGGCCCCTGGGCCCGCACACGGTCCAGCGCCAGGCCCTGTGGCAGGCGGATTTCTCACCTACATAATTGACACAACTAGGGTAGGATTTCCATTTAGTACAACAGAAGCTGACATGTAAATTGGCACCTGATACTCCACAGTCTGGCTGTCCTAATGTCACCTATGGAACCCAAGATAATTTCAGGGACAATTTTTCTTTTCTCTGGGGGAGAAGTGTGCTTTCTGACAAGGCTGGGTAAACATTTGCATGGCAAGTGGAGACAGGTGTTTAGCGTTTGTGTGAGTTTAGCCATTCAAGATATCTTTTATCAAACCACCCCTTTCTTCCCTCTCCTCTGAACCCTATAGGGTTGATGCAGAACTGGGTGGAAGCTGATGGTGTGACCTGACTCCTCTCTTTCCAGGAGCTAACCAGGCTGTGATAAGCAAACACAACAGCGAAGAAAGTCTGTAACACAGTTACAGTTACTCATCTGTGTAACTCTGGGTGCCCTAGGGACATGGCAGGTTTGTAATGTGTCACTGTTCATCTCCGACCTCCCCCATCTAATCACAACTTCCTACTCTGTAGTCCTGGACCCTCCACCTACACCCAGTGCACCAGGAGCACTGTGGACATAGATCGGCTGTTTATTGTCCCGCGCATGCAGTCATTCAATGATGTTGATACAGTCTGTTAAGGCTGGTGGCAGGATGTCCTGCTAAAGCCTCAGGTACTCATAGGTGGGGCTTTTGGGAGGTGGCTGGATCATGGGTGTGTGATACTTCGAGGAAGGTATAATGGAAGCCCCATGCTGGGTGTGGGCAGCACCACCAAAAAGGCTGGTAGCCTGAATGGAATTAAATGCTTGCTGCCTCCTGCTTACTCTGCCATGGACTCTTTCTCCTCCATGGTGCCCCTCTGCCATGCCGCCCTGCCTTGGACCCAGACAGCTGTGGACTGAAACGTCTACAAACTGTGAGCCAAATAAACCTTCTCTCTTTTAACTTGTAGCTGTGGGATGTCTTGTCTCAGCAATGAGGAAGGTAACTAAGGCAGGGCCCCTGGATAACTCCTTATCCAGGCTGTCATCTGCCCTCCCCTCTGTGACCCTCAGCTCTGCATCTTTCCTGGCTTCTCTGCCAGCTCAGCCTTTCTAGTCTAGGAGCTCACTTCTCAGAGCCTCGTTATAGTTCCCTGCCAAGGCTCCAGCCCGGCCATCTCCACCCTTTTTCTTTGTTTCTCTTCCAGGCTTCTAGGCCTGCTCAGGAAGTCTGAAAAGATTGAATCAACACCTAACTTCAACTGATACTCCGTAAGAGTCATGTGGCATTTCCACAGAAGTGCCTGGAAGTCTGGACACCTCAAGACTCAGTCTGTTTGTGCTTGCTCATGGCTCAGGGCCTCCCACCTCTAATCTTCATACTTCAAAGACCCCGTCATTCTTTACCCTCCTCTGGCTTGATGACCCCTTATGTTATATTCCGTTCCTCATTTTCCATTGCTGGATTTTTCCAAGGAGTGATCAGCATTGCTGTCTCTTTTTCTTTATGACACCCACACTCCTAATCTCTTGCCATTTAATTTTAATTCTTTCTATTTTATGAAAATGATGTTTCTGAAGAATACAGATGAGGCTATAATTCCTAGACCCGGGGGCTGTTCCTAAGACCAGTGGTAAGGTTTCGCCTGTGTGATGAGCATATCCTTCTTGAGGTGGACAGAATAATGATTGTCCAAAGATGTCCATGTCTTAATCTGTGGAACCTGTGCTTATGTTACCTTTCAAGACAAAGGGACTTCACAGATATGATTGAGTTAAGGATCTGGAGACGAGGAGATCACCCTAGATTACCTTGGTGGGCCCATTGGGGTCATAAACATCCTTATAAGGAAAAAAGGGAGACAGGAGAGTCAGACATAGAGAGGGAGAGGTGATGATGGAAGCAGAGGTGGGGGTGATGGGGCCACGGGCCAGGGAATGTGGGCGGCCTTGAGAAGCTGGGGAAGCCAAGGAAGCATTTTCCTCAGGCCTCACAAAAGACATGGCTCTGTCAATAGCTAACTTTAAATCCCTGTTTTACTTACTTTCTTGATTGCTGGGACAAAATACCCAATACCCACCGCATAAGGAAGGAGAGGTTTATTTTTGCCTACAATCTGTAGAGGTTTCATCCCGTACTCACGTGGCTCCAAGGCAGGGTGGCATGGCAGAGGAGAAACAGCTCATGTGGTGGAGATGGGAAGCAGAGGAGATTAAGAGAGGAGGAGCGGGGATATTCCCAGGTCACGCTTCTGGTGCCCCACCTCCTCCCATCAGGCCTCACCTGCCAGCATCACATTTAGCTGTGAACCCACCAGTGTGACGAATATCACACCCCACAGTCCAGTCACTTCCCTAAAGTCCCACCTATGAGCACATGAAGCTTTGGGGAGGACATCTAGATAGAAACCGTAACAATCCCAAAGACTCACTTCACACTTTGACTTCTAGGACTGAGCAAGAATAAATTCAGTTTTTGTTAATCCGCTACTTGTGTGGTAATTTGCTATAGCAACAACAGGGAAATGATGTGTTTTTCAAAATTTCCTTTTCCCTAGTTTGTGTTGTGCAAAATGATAGAAATTTCTGCTGGTTCTTTTCATTCCATTTTCCTCTTAGTAGAATCTTAAGCTTCACTCCTTTTCTCTTGCCTTGCATTTAGCATTGTATGATGAATATTGGTAGACTAAGCCCAAAAATGCCCCTGTGTTTGGCACATCTGGGGACACTTGCCTCACCAACCCTTGTTCTTAAGAAATCTTCTAGCCCCGATCCCTGCTAAGTAGATATCAGCCCACCTGAAGCTACCTTATTGTGTCTGGTTGGCACAGGGCTGGGTGCCTCAGCTAAGGGAAGCCCACTGGGAAGCTGGTCAGGCTCAGAAAAATGAGCTGAGGGGGCGGGTCAAGTCCCCAGTCTGAGAAAGCTGTCTTGGGTGCCCAAGAACATTTTCACTTCATGGTCAGCCTGGGAGCTCTGGCAGAGAGTTATGTGTGGGGTAATCAGGGACCACACCTTTTTTACTTAAACTAGTTTATATTCATTTTTATGTCTTGCAACCCAAAGTGCCTAACTAGAGTGATTTTTATTTGCCCAGTTGCTGAAGCCAGAAGCTCCAGGGAGCGGGAGGAGAGCCTGCACTGACTCCCCTGGCCTTCTCTGTTGCTCTGAGCCTGACTATGCAAGAGGGAGCAGAACCTGGACAGCCCTCAAAGACTCTTGAAAGGAGGATGAAAAGCAACACTGAGATAGGAGGAAAACTAGGAATCTGTTCGAAACAGAGCTGTCAGAGCATTAAATGTCATTAGGTCCTCAACCAGGTTGCTCTTGTTTTGGTGTCAAGAGTAGTTTGGGAGCTGGATGGGGGGCACACACCTAAAATCCTAGCACTCTGGGAAGCTGAGGTAGGAAGATTCTAAATTCGAACCCAGCCTGGGTAATTTGGTGATTTAATGAGACTCTGTCTCAAAATAAAAAATAACGGGGTGGAGTTGTAACCCAGTGTGAAGGTCATAAATTCAATCCCAAGAAGTACAGAAATGCACATTGATAAAACGATATACATCGTATTCTCAGAGTTGTATATCTAAAAATTCCAGGTTTCCTGACTGATAGTGTCAGTTTATAGAACACCCAGGAAGGAGAGATAATTTGTTTGAAATAAAAACTTTTTTCTATTTGCTCATGAAGTAATCCAGATTTTGATGAAACCCTTGAATCAAATCATAATAAAAACACCTAATAAAAATCGCTACTGGAGCCAGGCATCAGAGCGCATGCCTGTAATTACAGTGCTGAGGAAACAGAGGCAGGAGGATCATTTCGAGTTTGAAGCCAGCCTGGGACACACAGTGAGTTCAAGACCAGCCTGGACTGCATAAGGAAACCTTATCCCAAGAACAGCGCCCCACCAAAAAAATTGCTACTGGATAAATCCATACAACCATAATTTTCATCTGTGAGCAATTAAAATATAAAATATAATGTCATCCCTCACTAACTTTCTTTTCTGTCATGCTGGAGATCCAACCCGTGTTCTCATACATACCAGGAAACTACTCTAACATTCCCAGCAGTCCTCACTCAAAATTTTAAGGAAAAGGGGCCACACTGGCAGCAGGTTGTGTGTGTCACGAAATGAAAGTGCTGCCCGAATCTTCTAGGGCCCCACTCTGAAGTCACAGTGACCCACATGGGTTCTGCCGAATGAGACTCAACAGGGACTTAGATCTTTGACTGTGGGAAATAAACTCTTTTCCTCTGAGACTCTGGGAAAAGAGAGAACAGAAACTCTATGGGAAAATTTCCTCTTCAGGAGGTTCTGGAAGCAGCAGGGTAGGAAAATCTTGCAGGTAGCAGGTTTTGGTCGGGTGGGGAAGAGCCCAGTGGTTCTGTGTCCACAGGCAACCCTCCAGCCCGGGCAGGCTGGCTGCAGCCAAGCTTTGTGAGAGCTGATTAGGACGCAAAGGGGTACCTCAGGCTCGTTCCTGGAGCTTGTCTCACCTCTGCCCCCTCAACCCTGCCTAGGCCCGTACCTGAGTGTGGAAGTTCTGATTGTTATCTCGGTTACAGAATCCCATTCAGTGTCTGTTTTCTTTCGCCCTTATCCTCACTTTTCTTTGAATGTCCTTTCATGGGATGCCTTGATCTGCTCCCAGAGAAATGCAATTATCAGAAATCAACCTTTCTCACCCATTTCTGCCCTAAGCAGCTTTTGCCCACTGGTGAATTTCACATTGTACTGAGAAAGTCAGCAACTAATACTAATAACAATAAAATATGTTTGTATTTTTAGATGACTTTTTCCACTGGGGAATCCCTAGTGAGAGGCAGGCGCGGGGCAGGGTGAGGGTACATATGAGCTGGAAATAGCAGAAAAGAGACCTGGTCGGCTGAAGCCTTTTCTTGACAGCTAATTTCCATGTTTTGGTATCAAGGGGTCTGTGCCGGTAATTGGCATGCAGATTGTGTCTGATGGGCCTGTTATAGAGAATAAAGGGAAACTGCTAGTTAGAATAAGCCAACCCCAGGCTGATGGATGGGGCGCAAGGAGGTCATTGCGAAAGAGAAATTGTGTGTGTGCGTCCCTGTGCGTGCGTGTGTTTCACAAGAAGTCCCGCCCCGCCCCTCCCCTTCTGTACCCAGCAAACTCTAATCTTTCACGCCGCGCTGAGGCAAATGCTGCTCCATCTCTCTCTCTCCCCCTGTGTTTTCCTTCAAGGGGTGTTTGATGGAACCCACTCTAGGTTTTAATAAAGTGTGGGGGCAACGGAGAAATCAAAGCGGTGTCATGGTTTGTTAGCAGCCTGGGATCATCCAGGATGGGCCCAGGCTACAAATTATACTCTGGGATTAATTGGCAGAAGGTAGATGCCCTGTCCATCATTCTTAATCCAGCAGCTATGGGCGATCAACAGGAAATGTTACCCATCTCCCCTCTGCTTGGTCTAAGCCCCTGGTCTGAGCAGTTCCCTGTCCCCGTCCTCCCCACCCTGTGCACCGGTTAGTCGGGCATTGTTCTGTTTCCCGTCTCCTCCTAGGTTAGCTGGGACATGCCGGGCAGCTTCTCAGGAAAGTGCTGCCAGTTCAGGCACCTGCCATGGGTGCGAGAATGCACCACTTGCCCATAGGAATCTGAACGAGAGTTTAGCTTCCCCGTTCACAGCTTTATTAAGACTAAACAGGACATAGCTAACTTATTGATATGGCATTTATGTGTTAGATAGATTGCAATGTCTAGGGCAAGATTAAAAAAACCCATAGTTCCTACTCCCAGGTTATAACAGATATTAGGTGTTTCTTGGTTTCTCTGGGATGTGGTGGACTTGGTCTCTGTGGCATTTGGACAGCTTGGGAAGTTCCCTGCTGTCAGCCCACACGCTGGTTTCCCTGAGAGCACAGGTCCTTGCCTCTTAGTACAAAGGAAGAGATGGCTTCATTCTCAACAAACCTGACCCTGTGTTCCCTGGACATAAAAGTGAACTATTCTTGAATGCCCGACCCTGGAAGTCCTTAGGGCGGAACCTTCCTGATTCTCGTCTAGCTCTTTTTTTCTCTGAGTACCAAACTAGAGTTGATATTATTTGTTGAGTTGAAGTTTTAAACAACTATTTCTAGTAGTAGTTATGGTGCTCCACACAGTTTTCTGGTCTTGTGTGTGCAGGGACTTTTGACAATAAGGTGTGTGAGGCTTTCGAAAAGACTTTTCTTTAAAAACATATTTAAACAGAACATTACAGTACTCTTTGCAATCTACTCCTGGCTGCTACATAAAAATGTAAAAACTGCACACATACGGAGATACTATGTTTTAGTCCATTAGTTCCCTGAATACTTTTAGACGGTTAAACATTTTAAAATGAAATGGATGAATCTCTTATAGAAACACCTTTGTTTTCTTATATTTCATTAGATAAATTCAGCTGGGTCACTGAGGTTCTAAAGCCCTTCCTTTGCCTTCTGAATTGATCACGAAGGGTGCCATGGCTTTAGCTCTTAGACCGTCTCTCAGCAAGGATGCTCATTTGAAAGCACTCAGAGCCGCCCCACTCCCTTACAGGCTCTGCTGTTATTTCTCAACTCACTCTCTCTCTAAGGGTGAGACCAGTGTCTCTGATTACTTTCTTCATTTCCAACAGCACAGAGGGAAGTGCTCTGCTCGCAAGCGATGCTGGAGAGACAGGAACTGAGAGGGAAGTGGGGGAAGAGCAGGTATTGGAAACTAAGGAGGGGGTGGAGTGACAGGTAAAAATGAAGAGGACAGAGAAAACGCATGGAGCCAGGCGTGGTGGCGCACGCCTGTGATGCCTGCACTTGGGAGGCTGAGGCAGGAGGATCGCCTTGAGTTCAAGGCCAGCCTGCACTACATAGTGAGATAATGCCTCAAAAAACAATGTGTTCTTGAACATTATAAACCTTAATAAAGCTCATCAGAGTCCGGGTTGATCTCATTTTAGGATCTGTTGCTATTTCTTCATGTTCCTCCTGGCTGCCATGACTTCTGGCAACCCTAGACAGAGGCGAGGTTAGCCTGTGGGAGTTGGAGGTAACTTTGGGAAACCTCTGTGTGAGTCATAGAAGGGGGATTTCCCCGGGCTGGTGCCGGAGAGGATAGATAACCCCAGACAGGTGACGTGGAGCAGTGAGGTGGGCACAGGCTGAGCCGAGCTCTCTCCTCTCTCCGTGCCCAGGTGCCCTTGTACAGAACAAGCTCACAAGGATGCTGCCCTCCTCCACCTTCTCGTTTGTCAAGGTGCCAAAAGTTAAAGGAGGAAAGCTTTATTGTAGCTCACACTTTGTAGTACTTTCAGTGCATACTTGACTGGCTGTAAGGCAGGTGGCTTTGCAGAGGAGAAAAAGTCCATGGCAAAGCAGGGCAGGTAGAATGCAGTCAGCACGGAAGTAGCAAGCAGCAAGCAGTAACAACAGCAGCCCTCTGTCTGTCTCTTGTATTCTGTCCAGGCTACCTGCCCTGGGGGGGCGGTTAGCATTCACACCCAGGCTGAGGCCCTTTAATCCTAGCATTGAGCCATAAAATAATCCCAGCATCACATCCTTAATCCCAGCATCACACATTCTAGATCCAGCCACCTCCAAAAAGCTCCACCTATGAATGTGTGAGGCTTTGGGGGTGGGGACGACTAGATATAAGTCAAAACACATCCTAAGAGTATGAATGTTTTAAAGCATACCTTCCCATGGGTATGACTTCAGCTATGTGGCCAGTCAGATTTTAACTGAGAAAAAAAAAAAAACTACATCAATGATTGTAACAGAAAGAATTTAACTCAGGGAATTGTTTAAGCAGATGATAGAGGCACTGAGAATACAGACAGTGGATGAGACAACCCAGAATTTGAACTCTTATGTTGGAGAGACAGGGGAGGAAGTCGTGTTTCCAGGAACAGCCACCTTGCAGCCCAAAGCTGCAGACACAAGGATCAGACACCAGCAGGCCCATGATGGGCGCATGGACAGAGCACTGTTCCTTTACAGCACTGCTTGGTCGCCAAACCGACTCTAAGACAATGTTCACACTGTCTTGTTATCAAATAATAAATGTTTGCCTTTGTTTGAATCTAAATTTTCTCTTACATCTAGTGGAATACATCTAAGGCAATATTGATCTAAGTCCTAAAAGCTTATTGACATTAACAACTACATTACATTAGGTAACTGCATTTATATTCAATCAGAGTCTGGGCGGCTGAGGTCGCGGTGACCTCTAGGCACAGTCTTTCGGTACAGTTGCTGCTTCAGGTCTGCAGGGACAAACTGGAAATGCTCTCAGACACAGGAGCTCAGCGGGGGCCATAGCACACTGGAATGCAGACCCAGGGTCTCCTACCAAGTGCTACAGTTGGGAGGTTCACTCATCCAACCTGGCTCCTGTGTTCCCCCTAGGGGTCCCCAAGAAAGTCATTTCCATGGCCTTTTGGCCAGCTATACACAGGGTTTTCTGATTGGCCCACACAATACATATACACAATTATAGTATTTATCCTGGAAGCTCCCCTGAGCCTTAAATTCAACAATGCATTCAAAACTCACCTCTCTTACCTCTCCAGTTCTATGATCTAAGAGCAGTGAGTTAATGAAAAAAAGAGATTCCTCGAGGCAAGTCCCTATCCTCTCCTTTCTGATGATTTTCAGACTCGTGTTGGTTTTCACTTGTTTATTGTGAATTTCAGTGTTGTATTTGTGGGCAAGTGGTCCGTGCAGCTGTGATAGGACCAAGATTTGTTATAAGAACCATTTAAGCATCAGTTCATTTTGTTCACCATCTGTGTCTAGCTTTGCTTTCCATAAAGTTGATGCAAATACTCCATGAGCTGGTAGAAATTGGTCTCATAATAACCAGACAGCAAATATGTCTGGTAAATTTTATCTTTTCCTTCACCTTTTATATATTATAAAGCTTTTTATGTTTTGTCTCACAACCACTTTGCAGCCACTTCTACATTGGTACAGGGCACAAAAGTTATGAAGTTTGTATAATTAATTGTCATCATTATCAACATAGAAAAATGTTCACTGTCTGCCAGGTACTGAACTAAACACTTTACAAAAACTGACTTATTTTAAACCATATCACAGCCTTATGGGTACTGAACTATATTCTCTACCCTAAACCCCAGTAGCACAGAATGTGACCTCATTTGGAAGTAGGGTCTGGATAGAGGAAATCAAGTTAATGTGAGGTTATCAGGGTGAGCTTTAACCCAATAATAATGACATCCTTATAAAAAGGGAAAAATGTGGACACATAGTTGTGCATCTGGCAAGACGATGTGAAGGGACACAGTTACAAGCCAAGGAGAAGCCTGGAACAGATCATTCCCTCATGGCGCTCAGAAGGAGCCAACTCTGCCAATGCTTTGATCTTGGACTTACACCTCCAGGATGTGAGACAATAAAATCTGTTGTTTAAGCCCCTTAGTTTGTAGGACATTGTTACGATGGCCCTAGATAACTGATGTACTAAGTTTATTATTATTACTGAAAAATTCTATTAATTATTATCCTCATTTTCAGACAAGGTACCTGAGGTACAGAAAGGAAAAACCAAGAAGATTTCCAGGCCAGCCTTTAGGGTAGGAGTGGGGGTGATCCTACCTGTCCAGGCTCCTGGATACTCAGGAAGTGTCAAATGGGCTGGTGGCTTCAGTCCTGGGGGCCAGGGTTTATTTATCTCAGGACCTACCTCCCCTTCAAATCTTTCATTTATGTGTTAGTGGACCTTGTGTGGAAGTGAATCTGATGTTAGCTGAATGGAGAAATGGGGCCATGTTTATAGTGAGATACTATTATACCATGGCCCAGGCCCCAGCCTCTTGTTGGACTGTGAGGAGGTTATGGGCTCTGTTGACTGTGGAGATGCTTGCAGGCTTTACGTTACCTCTGCCCTAAACCTTCCAGTAGGGGAGGGAGCAAGACACGCATGGGAGTGCGCGTGCACACACACACAGACACACACACACACACACACACACACGCACATGCCTGTGTGTACACCTACCACTTCCTCTATGGAAACATATTAGTACACAACCCTGTCACCTCCACCTACATGTACAGATATCTGTCACCCACACCTACACATACAGACAGAAACACACATATATCTGGACATACATACAAGTGCAGACAAACACACTTGTCCCCCAGAATATGTTCAGCATATGTGTACAGCAACCCACCTGTACACATATGTACTTACACACAACCACACCTGTCCCCTCACTCCCTCTACATGAATGTGCAGGTGCATACACGCAGCGGAGAGCACACACACAGTTAAGTGATCTTCTGCCTTAGGTCAGATTGCCCAGAACAGGTCCCAAGAGATGAGGGGGTGGGCAAGGGATCTGTGAAGGAGGTGCTTCCAGGGGAGAGCACGAGAGAGTAGGACAAGCATGCCTAGCAACAGGAGGAAAGATGTGGATTACAGTGAGGTTGCAGCTTTGCCTGGCCCCTGGGAACTCTGGCACACACATCATCCATCATTTTATCAGGGGATGGAGCTGACTTTCAGAGCTCGGCCCAGCTAGATAGGAGCTTTTGGAACCTCTGAGGAGGGACAGAGACTCTGAAGCACTTCTCTATATCTGTGTCGCTGCGCAAAGGCTCCAGCCACCCTGTTGTGGTCCTCAGAAGACTATGAGCTACGAACCCTTGGAAACAACACATACCCCGGAAGAGGAATCTGGAGATTGGCACCCAGACCTAGGAAAGGGGATCTGGGCAGGGTAGTGTGTGTGTGTGTGTGTGTGTGTGTGTGTGTGTGTGTGTGTGTGTATGTGTGTGTGTGCATATGTGAGGGGGTATGGGGAACTCCAGGTGTGGAGAGATTTCTTTCAAGGAGCACAGGGATAATTTAGGGATGTGGGGTTCACAGAGCCCATAAGTGTTAGTCTTGGCCCAAAAAGGCGAAGCAGGGGTGTTGTAGTCTAAGGTTTACAAGAGAAACAATACAGGACACATACTTGATATGATAGTTATATGATAGTCACCCAAAGAGCCACATACAAAGAGAGTGCAGGAAATCTGTCCATACACTAAAGACCAAAGAATCCAGCTGAGAGCCTGGATCCCATGGCAATATCCTGCATGAACCAAGCTGAAGACCTAAAGGCCATATCATTGCCCTCCCATGAGTCCAGCTGAAGGCCAAAAGCCCATGATAATGTCTCATGCAGGCCTGTTTCACGGTTCTTTGCTGGGAAGGCCCAAAGGTTAGTGGGGGAAGCTGGAAAGACTGTGCCAGCAGGATGAAGAATCTGTACCAGCAGGCTGAGGGATCTGCGCTGGAGCCAGGAAGCATTGCTCAAAGTAGAAAGCAGGGCTCCCCCCAAAACACAGCCATCCTCAGCGACAGTGAGGTCCTGAGCTCTTCTGCCAATGGGAACAGCCAAGCCTGTATCAGCAGACCCAGTGCGATAAGCTTCTTTGGAGACTGAGCAGTGCACCATCTTCCCCTGCAGAATCAGGAAATGATGCAAAGTAAGGACCAGAGCTCCCCCAAAGTGAACCATGGCAAGGTCTCGAGCTCCTTTGGCAATGAGAACAGCTGCATTCATATCAGGAAAGCCAGCACGACAAACTCCTCCAACATAATCAACAGCCCTGGGAGAACCAACTCCCTAACAGCTTTTCTTCTCCAGTTCTTCTCATGCTGCCAGCAACAATCCTCAGCGGGGCTTCCCGTGCCCAGAACCAGGCTGGTTCGGTTCAGCTTGGTGTTACAAGTTGACCACCGTTGTCAATCCACCACAAGGGGCTTGAATAGATGTGAGCAGGGGGCTCAGTGATGGTGACCCACTGGGTGGAGGCTATTCCCCTATCTCGGGGTTTTCATGCTTCCTTGGCCAGGTGTGAGGAAGACCAAGGTCAGTCTTAGTGCCAGCTGTAGCTCTAAATGCCTGGAGACAGGGGCAGATCACAGGAAGGCCTTCCATATAATCTGGGGTGGATTGACAAGCTGTGGTTGCAGGCACAACCTCCCAGTCCTTCCACCAAGGGCAGTCCTAGCTGTCTCCGATCTGCTAGCTTCTACCTGACTCTGCAGAGACTGGTTCTGCTGGTGTGTCCAGAGGGGTGGGCTGGTTTTTTTTAACTGCTCATCAGCTCTTTGGTGGATGGGTCAATTTTTAACTGCAGGATGGCAAAGTCTGCCCGACCCAGGGTGGGGGCAGGAGAAGGAAGCTAACAATTTGTAAGCATCCCTCCAGTAGGCGTTATTTCCTCTATGTTGCAGATGAGGAAACAGTGAGAGGTCACCCAGATTCAGGGGTAGCTTGGTAGGCTGGGTTCAAACTCACACTAGTTCCCATAGAGGCTGCCTCGAGCCAGGGTCCTGGGACTGCTGGGTTGGACACAGCCACATAGTGGGGGCCAGGTCTCAGATGTGGGGTCTCAGATGCACAGGCTGGGGAGAACCTGCAGAACCCAGCCCAGGTTCTGATTCGACAGCATTATAAGAAGGAATTCAGGGCTTATGTTTCACCTGCTCTGGTCTGGCCTGACAACCTACTGGGGATAGATAAAAACGGAAACCTTTTTCATAAGCAAGCAATAATTTTCAGGGACTAGACAATTTAAATCCATATTTTAAAATAATTTATTTAACAAGGGCACAATCCTGCTGAAATACAAACCAAATTTTTGTTAGTGAACAGAATACTTAACATTTTCCTCTGAAGAGCTGACTGATCAGGATTGTTTCCAGAAAAAGGAGGAAGAAATTGCTTTATCTCTGCATGGCTGAAAAGGTCACGAGGGTGGGCCCTGCTGGCAGAAAGGTAACCCCGCCTAAGGTCCAGCTCAGACTCCAGGATGCAGAAACCCCCTTGGTTATCCAAGTGACAGCTTCCCAGCCTCAAAAATTAAACTCACCTGTAGCAGTGGGAAAGAGCTGTTGGCAACTCAAAAATATTAATTTTCTCTGATGCAAGTTGTTTACTTGATGCTGGTGCCTCACTTTTAAGCAAGATTGCTGTGGTCCTTAATAAATATCTAGTAATCTGATTAGAAATGAGGACTTCTAAGCTTGCTTATAACTTTAATATTGCAGCATTTGAAGACTTATTCCTCAGCTAATAGGAAGTTGAGGATAAAGATGTCCTAATGTGATGACCTTTGACCCAAGTATCAGCAATTTATGATAAAGAGTAGCTGTGCTCCAACCATTTGAATTTCTGTTAAGAGTCAGAAGGTAAACTTGGAAATTTACAAATTTAAAGAAAACAACTCACTAAATTGTCATGCATTTAAATTTTTCACAATTAAACTTTTTATTTTGAGGTAATTATGGTTTCATATGCAGTTTTGCAAGAAAAAATATAGAGTGATAATATATTCAAAATTTGTTGTGTGTGTGTGAGTGTGTGTGGTTTCCTAATCTCATGATGGTTATTAATACCTTCTTATTTAATCTTTCTAATAAGTAAGGAAGCAGAGATAGAAAAACCATAGCATCCTTAACTCTGAGCTGTGCATCACCAACTTCCTAGAAGTAGAAATGAATGGCTGTAGGTTCTTATTTTCAGTTAATGTTATAAGGAAAAAATTTAGCTATGTAGTTCAGAAGTCCAGGCAATAATGAAATAAACCCTGGGTTTGCCCTTAAAAATGCCCACAAAACAAACTTTTAAAAAAATCAACAGAGGAAGAAATAAAATATTTATATCTATAATGGAAGAGTAATATAGTTATGATATTTAAACTGCTAGAAACAAGGTGAATCAGATCAGTTATACAAGAATTTTGACTTTTTGTAAAAAAAGTGAAAGCAAAAAATTCGGAAAGTTATTTTAATTATTATGAATAAGGCTTATAGTTCAAAATAGATGAAGAATTATGCAATTCCTGAGTTAAGACCTGAGTTCTACTTGACAATTTGTCAAAGATATTATTTACATATAAAGAAATGCAGGAAACATCTTTCATTAATAACACTTTTATAGTATATAACATCACAATATCACCATACTGGATAGATTTGCTCTATAAAAATATACAAATTTTACTGTTTTATAAATAGTTAACAGAAAAATGTTTGGCTTCAGTAATAATTAAAGAAACAGAGATCTCAAAGGCTATGGAGGGCCAGGGATGTAGCTCAGTGGCACGAGAGCCTGCCTGGCAAGCACAAGGTCCTGAGTTTGATTCCCAGTGCCCAATAACAACAACAACAGCTATGGAGCATCAGCATTAAATTAGAAAAAATAAATAAGATGTATTATGTTACTCATAGAAAATACATATACACTGCTGGCAGTTATGGGTAATATCTAAATGGTCCACAACACCTTATGCCCTCCCAGGTGGGGTTTTTTGGAGTAACTAGATTGTGGGTGTGCAGTACTGGATGTTGTGTGGTAATGACTGGCCCAGTCTACTGATTGGATTACCATAGTTCTTGATTTGGCTGAATGGATTTACTGAAGACAGAAGACCCATCCTGGGTATGATTTGCACCAACCAAAAGGCTGGTATCCTGAATGGAACAAAAAGGGAAGGGGAGGCCTGACACCGCTACTCTTTCTTCCTGTCTGCCCTTCCATGGAGTGTTTCTCCTCTGCCATGCTGCCTGCCTTGCAGGCAGCTGACTATGGGCTGAAACCTCTACAAAGTGTGAGCCAAAATAAACCCTCTCTCCTTTAACTTGCGAGTGTTGGATCTTTTGTCCCAGCAATGGGGAAGTAACTGAAACAGACTTTGATATCAGAGAAGAGGTGTCACTGCTGTGATGCTACATGGCCATGTGGTTCAGAAGCCTTTGGAACTGGTTTGTGGGAGGGGTTTGGACATATTTGGAGATGCTGGCTAGAGAATCAGCCCAAGAATGCTGTGAGTGAAATTTGATGGGAGAGTCTCAGACCTGAATGCTGGCAGTAATGCAGCTGGAGAAGACCAGGTTCAGGAGGTTTCATTGAACATAAGGATTGCATTGGCAGATGAACTCCAGACTACATGTGTTATGCTTTGGCAGAAAGTTTGTCTGCATTTCACTTGTGCCATGAGACTTTATGAGAGACTGAGATTAATGGTAGTAGATTAACAAATTTGATAGAAGAAATTTCAAGGTAGTCTTATGTTGAGGCAGTGACATGGCTCTGCTGCAAGCTCTTAGCTATGTGTACCTTGAAAATCAAGAGAAAATGGCTGAGCAAAGTGATTTAAAATGTTTTGACTTTGGTCAAAAAGGAAACTTCAGTAATGTTGTGCCCTGAAAAGGTGGAGCAGAGAACTTGGATGCTGAAACAATTGGCATTATAAAGCCAAGTGCTTTAGAACTGAACAATAGAATGGATAGCCTGAGGGTAATACAGAAAAAACAAAACAAAACAAAAAAAAACAAGAGAGACTCCACCCTTTTTAACCTCAAAAATGCAAAGCCGAAAGACTTTGCCTTGAGAAAAGAACCCCAGAGCAACGCATTCAAGAACGGCAGTGGCCTAGGGAATTTGTTCCCCTGGATTGGGTTCATAGTCCTTAGCAATATAGGTAATCAATCCCTATAGCCAAGTGGAAAGGAAACCTGCTTCAGCTGGTGGCAAATGTTGGTGTCATCTGCACAGTGCTTATCTTAAGTGCATGCAGAATACAAGACTTGTGGGATCAGGAAGGCTTCCACCTAGATTTTAGAAGATCTGAGAGGCCAGGCAGTGTGTCCCTGAGAGGGCATTGTGTAAAACTGTGAGTAAGAAGATTAGGTGCAGTGGAGACCCCAGAATCTTGGAGAAGCCAGAAATGTGAGTTATCTGAGGAATGCTGCACGGAGTAAGTAAGGCCAGGCCAAGAGGTAAGCCATGGGAGCTACAGTCACTGGCAGGGCCAAAGGGTGGAGCAACCCAAGTCCTTTGGAGTTCACATCTTGCCACAGATTGCATAAGATGCTGGACATGGAAATATAGCATTTAATGTTTGCTGTATTGGATTTTGGTCTTGCTTTGGCCCCATTCCTTTCTGTCTCCTTATTTCTACCTTTTGGAATGGGAATGCTTATTTTGTGCTATGTATGTTGGAATGTTTAACTTTCTTTTCATTGTTACTGGGGCTCACATCTAAGAGCTTGCCTATAATCTCAAAGAATTTAGACTCTGAGTTTTTAGCAGCGCTGAAACTGTTGGGAATTTGGCAACTCTTAGAGATGGACTAAATGCATTTTGTGTAAAGGGATGCTCATGAGTCTTTTGAGGGGTGGGGGAGGAATTTTACAGTTTGTATTTAAAATGTCTCCCAAAGCCTCATGCACTCCCAGGTCGGGCTTTTGGGAATGAGTGGATCATGGATGTGACACTAGACCTTGGGTGTAGTAACTGGCTCAGTCCACTGACTGGGTTAGCACAGTTGTGGGTGTGGAGGAATAGATTTCCTGAGGACAGAAGACCCACCCTGATATGAGTGGCCCCAACTAATAGGTTTGTAGCCTGAATGGAATACAAAGAGAAAAGAAGTCTTGTTGCTATTGCTTTTTTTCCCTGCCTGCCCCGCCATGGACTGTTTCTCCTCTGCCGTGCCCTTCTGCCTGTGAGCCATGTGACTATCAGGTGAGCCAAAATGAACCTTTCCTCCTTTAACTTGTGTGTGTTGGGTATTTTAGGAAGTAACTAAGACACTGGCCTCCCTGAAAGTTGTCCCTATTTTTCTGAAGTATAAGTTGGCAATTTGTAATAAGAATCCTGAAAGTGTTCAGGCTCTTTGACTTGGTAATTCTGCTTTTGGAAGTGCATTCTAATGTAATGATGAAAATGAAAAAAAGTCATTTGCAAAAAGGTATTTATGGCAGCAAGTTCATAGTAGGGGAAAATGGGAAATATGTCATTAAGTCTTTTGTCACTGTGAGAAAATACCTGATAATAACAACTGAAGGAGGAAAGATTTATTTCTGGCTCACAGTTTCAGATCATGGTTAGCTGGCTGCATTTCTTTAGGCCTGGACAAGGCAGATATATCTTGGTGTCAAAGGCATGGTGGGGAAAAGTGGCTCACTTCATGGCAACCAGGAAGCACAGAGAGAAAGAGGGAAGAAGGGGCTGGACCCAGTCACTCAGCTCCACAGTCTGATTCCTTCAACGAGGCCGCACCTTTTGTTCCCATCACCTCCCAATAATGTCCTCAAATTCTGAGCCCAGCAGTGACTAAATCCACTGAGAAAGTGAGGGCCCTCATGACCCAATCACTTTCCGCAAGTTCTACCTCTCAATACATGAGGCTTTTAGGGGACATTGAGGTATAAATCGTAACGGGAAATGACTGAAGTGCGTGGTGAGTGAGAATAGTTACAGAAGTCCTGGTGTGTCAGGGTTCTCTGCGACTACTGAGCGAAGCGTAGCAGGAGAAGATAGCCACTTTTGCATTGTGGAAATGATGTCTGTGCTTTGATGAGTCTGGGAAAAAATGTAGCTGGGAGTTTCAAATTCATGGATATTTTCTCTATCAATTTTATTTACTTAAAGTTATTGAATATGTGTTTGATGAAGATGGGATTACTGGTGTAATCCACACAGTGAATTGTTAACTTTTCTAGTATATCGGATATTTCTAGCCTTCCTTAGAAAGCTGACCCCACTCTTTCCGTAGCTGGAGCATCAGCGGGGGCAGAGCCTGCTTTCTCAGGAAGCCATTTTAAGGGTGCAGCAAGATTCTGTGGTTTCCCTTCCTTCTCTGTTCCAGACACTCCTCCCTTTCCCCTGAAGTTACTACACCCTTAGTACCTTGATGAAGTAATATTTTCCCTGGCCACGCAGAGTAGGGACCTAAAACAAGATAAATGGCAGGACTGGGCTGGGCTGCTGAGGACCTGACCCTGTGCCCCTGGTCTAGCAACCTTTTGTGCCTTGTGTGTGTCTGAAAAGGCATTACTCTTAGGCAACTTTGGATTTCAAGTTCCAGATAATTCTGCTTCAGTTGACTGAAAAACCAGGAAAAAAGATTTCTTAGAATAAAAGTCTCTGCATAATGTCCAGACTGGTTAATTCCGTGGCTCCAGGTTCTTTTCATTTTTCCGTCTTACCAGCTTTGTTCTGTGCTAGCTCTGATTAAAGCCTTAGAATTTCTATTGTTTCTATTCCATAGAAATGGTGCATCATGCCAGAACTATCCTTTTCTCTCTTTAAAAGCAAAGAAACATTTACCAAAATCTGCCTTCTGCTCCCAGCCTCAGCTGGCTGCCTCTTACTGGCCAGAACTGCCTTCCATGTTCATGGTTAAACCAATCACTGCTAGGGATGTGGCAGCACCAGGATTAACTAGACATAGACTGATCAGGACCCGACTTCAAAGCTGAGGAGAAGGTTTCTCTCTCTGGACAATTTATTTCCCAAGGTTTTTCACTCCTGGTCCTGTAGGTGGAAAAATGGTACTTTGGTGTCCTGACTCTGTTGCTCACTTTCTGTAATTGTGTCTGCATGTAAAACCATGAGGTGAGCAGATACACAGAAGGAGAGAAAAACAGCAACTGAGGATTCTCTCCGTGCCAGGATGACCCCAGTTTCTCTGGTCAGAGAGAAGTGCTCCCCTCCCTGCGGCTAGGCGCCTGCCTGGCTATGGCTTCCACGGGCTGCACTGCCTTGAAATTGCGTGCGAGTAGTGAGTGAGACCATGGAAAGATTGAGTTATGCAAGCAGGAAGGGGGTCTAGACATGCAGGGAGGAGGCTGGGTGAGGAGGGGAAAGGGAAGTAAAAAGTGTTAAGATTTGCTATGTACATGTACCAACTTCCCAGACCAGTGTACTTATCATGTATGAGAGACACCCACTAATACGAAATAAAAATGAGAGAAAGAGAGAGAATATGGAAACAGCCGCACAGAAACTGTTCTCACTCTCTCTGACCCATAAACATTTTTGTTTTCATGTCTCAAGTTGGAAATGTTTCTTTTTCAGGTTTTTCTATCCTTATCTGGTACACAGCTCAGGTTTTGGGTTCTGAAATACTGTGGAAGCAGGAAACCTTTTCTCTCTCTGTCTCTTGACTGTTTCTTTATGTCTCTGTGTCTGTCTCTGCCTCTCTCTCTCTGTTTCTGTCTCTCTCTCCCTGTCCTGAGGGCCGTTTTCCTTCCTTAATCTATCCTCCGGTATTTGCTTTTCAGAGTTCTCACATAGCTGTTCTGTCTGGACTGAAATAATCAAGAGTTTTGAGGGACCATGAGATTGTCTCACAACCTAAATTTATAAAGGAAAAATTAATCTGCCTTGGCTTATATGGCTGAAAAGTGACAGAGAGTCATCCTAGGCGAATGGGTCAAAGCTTATATGTTTCTTACCATTATCTTGTGCTGCCTCTGAATTAAAATCAGACTTGGTTCCCCATCATAGCTGTCCCGCCCCCTTTTTTGTCTTTTTGAGACAAGGTCTCACTGTGCAGCTCAGACTGGCCTTGAGCTCACTTTGTAGCCCAGGCTGACCTGGAACTCGCAGTAATCTTGCTGCCACAGCAGCCTCCCAAGTGCTAGGATTACAGGTGTGTACCACCACGCCTGGCCATAGCTGTTTTGAAGGCACTAATTTTCCTTTCTTTAGGCTTGTGTTGCCATGTGGTGCAACTTTACAAAGGTATGTACTCTTCTTGTGTCTCATTGCCTCTTTGGTATTTGCTATTGACTGGATAATATGTGCTAAGGATTGGTAGGAGGGTGAGAACATCACAAGTTATTACTTTCTCAAATGGGCATCTTTAAAACAGTGCATTAGGAGTACACAAACTTCAGGATATAAGAATGACATATTCTCCCAGTAACTTAAATATGTTCTGTGTCAAGTTATTTGAAGTTTCATTTATGATTAAAACAAATATATATTATGGATTAGAATTTAAAAATTGGGTGAATTTTAAATTTAAAATATGAAGTTGCATGGATATAAAACAAAAAATAAAACTTTAGGTAAGACAAGATCCTACCCAGACCATCAAGTTTCCTGACCCCAGATCACAGTTCCTCATACCAACCTTGAGTACTATAAATGGATTGACCCACTTTGTGAATGTCTAGTGAATGATAGCCCTTCCCTACTCTGGGAGTCAGTGTCCTCATGCCTGACTCTTGGATGGGAACGTCCCCTGAAAGCACTGATTTTTAGGGATTTTCCTTCCTTGGCTACTTTGGTATCCACCCTGTACACTGCTGTAGACTTCAGGTGCAGCAGCTTTATAGAAAGGCAAATGTGTACTTCAGTGATTAACATTTTTAGAGGAGACACATCTAAATAGGTAGCCCTTCACCTGCACTTGGTATCGTCTTGAATGTGGAGAAAGAAAGGTAAGGTAGTTCTTGTTATGGGTTGATTTTGTACCTCAAGAAAAGGTTAACTGAAATGCTAGCTCCCTAGTACTTTGGAATGTGACTTTATTTGGAAATAGGATCTTTACACAGGTGACCAACAAAATGAAGTATTTAGTTTGGGCTCTAATCCAATGCGACTGGTGTCCTTTTAGAAAAGGGAAATTTGGACAAAGAGAAAGATATACCAAGAAATGATGATGTAAAAAGACAAAGAAACACAGGGACTATGTCACATGAAGATCAAGGCAGAGACTGAGGTTATGTATCTATAAGCCAGATTGTCAGGAAACCACCAGAAACCAAGAGAGAGGCATAGATTACATAAATTCTCCCTCATAGCTTTTCAGGAGGAACCAACGTGGTTGGCACATTGATTTCAGACTTCCAGTCCCTTTGTCTTGGTTTCTTTTTTCTTGTTGCTGAGACAAAATACCTGACGCCCAAAATGGAGGAAGCAAAGGTTTATTTAGCTTACAGTTTGTGGAGGTTTCAGTCCACACTTGGCTGGCTCCAAGCCAGAGTAGCACATGGCAGAGGGCACCGGCTCTGGGGGCAGGAAAGCAGCAAAGCAGCCAGAATAAAAAGGGAGGCATGGAGGCAAGCAGCCTCTTTCCCTGCCTTGCATTGTATGCAAACTACCCAGCCCAGAGCAGGGGTAGAACTCACATCCACCATCCCAGCATTGGATCATGGATCAATCACAAATCCTAGAAGCTTGCCCCATGATGGCATAAGGCTTTGGCAGGGACACCCAGACACAAACCATAACACCCTCCAATTTGGAGACACTAAATTTCTATTATTTCAAGCCAATTAGTTTTGGTACTTAGGAAACTTACGTAGTTCCTGAAGTCTCAAGAGAAGAGACAGCTTGTCAGATACTGACAGTATAGTTTGAGAAGATTAAAAAGATATGGAGGATTCTGAGTTAGAGATGGCAGATTAAGTGAAAACACCCATAACTACCCCTGCTTCTCTGGACTGACAAAAAATAATTTTTGAAATTCATCAATTTAACAAAGATAAAGGAAGAGTGTCAATCAAATTAGCCTACTATCAGAGGTTGGAAAGCAGATGGGGAAGTGGTAACAACTTTGACAGATGAGAAAGTTAAATCCTAACCTATCACTGGGGGAACTGAACAAGTAACTCAGTTCATACCACAGAAACTTCACTGTCCAGAGAGCAGATAGGAAGAAAATTTTCTGAGAGGCCTGATCAGGTTACAAGGAAAGTCTTAATGACAGTGACACCTGGGGTCCCCTGCCATACAGCCCAGTCATGTCACCTTTCTGAAAAGAGATACTGAACTTCAACTCAATAACACATTTGTGGCTTCTAGACACCTGTTTAGAGTCACACTCTTAGATTAGATAGTCTAGGGAATCCCCACTGTAAAGAAATCTTACATGTAAAAGATTAAAACAAATAGATATAAGCACTTTTGAATAATAGTCTACAGTAGGACAGAATATGAAAAAACAATGATCAATAATATTCTCAGAGATAAAGAAGATTGTGAAATAGGAAGAAACTGTTCAGAGATGTAAAAAGATACAGCACTCCATTCTTGAAGTACTTGAAAAGAGAAAAACTTTCTATCAAAAGACTATTGGAAATTAAAATTATGAGAGATAAAATGAAAAACCTCAATGCAAGAGTTAGAAGAAAAATATTATAAAATCCTTCAAAATGTAGAAGAAAATATTCTAGTGCTAGAAAATAGGGAAACAATATAAGAAAGTTTTAGAATCAGTACAGGAGGTTCAACACCAGATAGTATAGTCAAAGAAAGAGAACAGAGGCCAAAAAAGAAAATTACAGTATTGAAGACACAAGTTGAGAAGTCTCGTAATTAAAATCTCAGATATTCAACTTGAGAGGTTCCACTGAATGTTAAACATCAGAAAAAAATAACTGTCAGTAAAATACATTGTGAAATTTCAGAAGACTGCAGATGAGGAGACATTTTAGAGGGCTTGACAGATTGAAAATAGTGTCAGTGTTATTTGTCATGTCAACTTGATTTGAGAAGAACTGCCAAGCAAGTTAGTAAAATTATGCATGTGTCTGTGGATGATTTACATGCAGACCACAAACCGAAGAGGGAAGACCCAGCCCAGATGTGAGCGGCACCAGCCACCAGGCTTGTAGCCTGGGTAGAATAAAAAGGGAAAGAAGAAGGACGTCTTCCCTTGCTTCTTCAGAGGAGCTCTGGGCTCTGCCATTGCCTTCAGATATTTGTCCTTGGTTCCTTCAGACTTCTGGTATGGGTTCCTCAGCTTTCTGGTGTAGAGTCTTCAGCCTTTGGGCGTAAATTCTTCAGCATTCCATCACAGACCCATCAGTCTCTCGGTACAGACTTACATAGAACACTGCAGTGAGCTCCAGACCTTGGACTGGACACTTCAGCCTCCAGTGTGCAGACATGCTCTGCATACTTCCTCATGCAACTATGCTGCTGACCATCATAAGCCAATCTTGTAATTTTGTGTACATTTGTATATCTTGTGTTATATCTGTTTCTCTACTAAACCCTGACTGATTTAGATTTGGGTACCAGAGAAATGGGACCTTTGCTGTGACTGTACCTGACCATGTAGTTTCATTTGTACAGGGGATTGCAGCTAAAAGTTTGTCTTAAATCTCAGAGGAGGTTTGGGACTTGGACTTTTCAACCATGCTGAAACTGTTAGAACTTTGGCAACTCTTGCAGACAGGTGGACTAAATGCCTTTTGCATGAAGGGATGTCCATGAGTCTTTGGGGGACCAGGGGTGAAATGTTATGGTTTTAATGTAATATACTATTGATAGATTTAATATTGATTCTTAAGGATTGTTAAACCCATGTTATAATGTTCAAGTTGTGAAATGATAAGAATAAGCATGTCTTTGTATCTGGAAACTGGTTTAAAGAAATGTGTCTGGTTGTCAAGTTGACAAAGGGTGTATTGTTATGATTGATGCATTGTGTCAACTTGAGAAGTTTAGAAGTTTAACTAAGTGACTCAGTAGGGCACATAGGTCTTCACTTGGTAAACATACTAAGCCTGTGCAAGAGGAGGGCACAGAGATCAAGTGAGTGGAAGCTTGCTTACAATATAAGGGAAGAGCACCTGCCTGGCAAGTGAGAGACCATGAGTTTGATTCCTGATACCAAAAAAGAAAGTAATAAAAGAAAAAAGACCAAAATGTAAGGGAGGAAAGCAGGCTCCTCCCTTTTCTGCTTTTGTCACTTTTGCACATCCTGAAGTATTGCCCCATGCCATGCCACCCTGCCTTGGAGCCAGCTGATTATGGACTGAAATTTCCACAAACTATAAGCTAAATAAGCCTTTCCTTCCTTAATTTTGGGTGTTGGGTATTTTGTCTCAGCAATGAATACTAACTAAGACAGGGGGATCTGCTCAAATGAATGAGAATACAACATCAGAGACCTGGGTGCAGATCTAGGTTCTGCCACTTATTAGCTTTGTGATCTTGGGTGAGTCACTTATTTTCTAGGTGCCTCAGTTTCCTCCCCTATAAAACAAGGATGATGATCTCATTCTTATATTGGATAGTCCCAGGTGAGAATTCAGTCCTGGTCAACACATTGATCACAGAAGACTAATTGTAGTAAAGTTGGTAAAAATTTCTTTGTAAGTAAAGTACCATACACATACATATTATTATTATAGATACTGACTCACTGATGAGTGGTTGAAATTGGTATAAGTCACAAGGGGCCCATATAAGAGTGACTGTAGACTGCACTTAATTCTTTTTTCCTCAATTTTTAGTTTTTATTGTACATGTTTGCAGCACGTGATGGTCATATTCCTTGACAACCCTCAATTCTGACAAGGGTTCTTTGTTGTTTTAGAGTTGGCAGAGGGGTCTTACACCTTTAATGCAGGATAAATGTGTAACAGCAGCTGCTGACTGCAGATCTATTACTGTGGTTGGGTCCAGCCCTGACTTGACTTGAAGTTTTTTTTTTTTTTTAAATCAGTGTCATAATAGCAGATGGTAATATTATGTGTGTATATATCTCTGGTAAATTATGGAGGTAGAGTGAATACATAGTCAGATTCCTAAACACAGGCCTTTCCTCCTTGGGAGAGTTATTTCAAGATGCCATTTAGATAGAGTTTACTCATTCTCTGCACAAAATTCTTCTCATTACAACAGCATCACAAGTCATCATGTTTCTGGTCCCAGGCTCTGTACAGAGAAGAGTTATATTATGAATTGACTTGCAGAAATATCTTCTTCACTTTTTACTCAAACAATATTAATTTTAATAAGAATTTATGGAGGCTCTGTTATCATTGGTTGGTGTGGACAACACCAGAAGGCCATAAAACTTTCTCCTGAAAATCTCATCTTCTGTTGCCTAGTAGCTCATCTTTCTCTAGAAGGAAGAAATTGAAACAAGTTACAGACCTAGTAAAAGCTTATAAAATGAGGGAAGCAGACTATTACACAGGTGTGAAATTAGGGCCTCAGTAGTAGAGTGACTTTTTCATAGGACTGTCTCATTTTGGCCACAGAAGTTTTGAATTTGTCCCTCTCTACTTGCTATAAAGATCTTTGTTCTCCTTGTTGGGGTCTTTTCATACCATCTATTTTAAAGTAGGTGGAATTGAATGTGCAGTGCCTGAGTAAATGCTGCTATTTAGCATTTATACCAGAGTGACCGTGGGTTGATGTTGACACAGGAATAAGAAAGAGGGAGGGTGATTCATTGATTTTAAATAATAGTGTTTTGGGTCAACTGAGAACTCAGGGTACAGCTGGTAAAGAGATATCATCAATCCACTGGGGCCAGAGTGAGAAGCCCAGCCTGCCTGGCTTTGCAGAGAAGAGACATGGGCATGGGGGTGCCAGCATCTGGGGCTTCACCGGCCTGAAAGACACAGGTGAGCAGTGGGTTGAACACTCATTTTCTAGAAGCCTCCTCCCCAGTCAAATAGGGATAATGATTCCTATGCTTACACTAGATAGTGTTTGCTCCCTGCATGATTTCACATTTCTTTTCTCCAGCCCGCAGTTGTTTACTCTGGGCGGAGCAGGCAAGGCAGAGGGGTTATTAACATTTGTGAATTCTTACTATGTGCCAAGCACAGGGGATTTTGTAGATGGAGTCTCATTTAGTCACAGTAAGTGCTATATGGGGCAGGTATAGTCACCATAACTTTTCTAGTGCAAGAGTCCGTTAGACTCAAATGAAAAGAAATGAAATTAAAATTTCTTCAAATCCTATTTCTGCTGCTAGAGAAACTGTAATCTAATAGCATTTCAAAGTCTTCAACTTAACATGTTAAATTTCTTGTCATTTCAGTTTCAAAACTTGATCATCTTGAGGTCTGTTCCCTTCTCCCTCATTATTCACGCATTTTGTCCCAGGCAGTCATCAGAACCCAGTGATGTGGGATGGTGGGTATCTGGCCTGTGGCTATCTCACTGATGCAGGGTCTGCTGTAGATGTTCCTCTTTACCTCATCCCATCTTAGTCTGGCAGGGCTCACTCTGGGAGTGTGGGTATCATCCTCTGTTGAGGTGGCCCTGCTTCTGCCCTGGCATTGCAGCTGACACCTGAGGCATAGAGGGTTTCTCTGGTCTGGCTGGGCTGTCCTCCCCAGCCTTATCTCTCAGGTCTGCTTGCTTTGCACTAGAATTACCTCCAGGCTGGCTGATGCTGCTTATTCTCAGCAGCCTTATGCTCCCATTCAGGCGCACTCAAACTCATGGGGTTCCTGTAGGCTGGTCTACATTACCAGCTCCATGAGGCTGCTGGCTGACTCTCAGAGCTCTAGGAAGGGCAGGGTACCAGTCCCCTCTACTCTAAGGTGCTCCTTGCCCAGCCTGGGGCAAGACACTCTAACAGTCTCTTTTTTTCCTTCTCCTCCAGCATGAAACTTCTGCTGGCTAAGGACTATAGGAACAAACCTGTTCTCGCCGTTGGCATCTCCATTTCAAACTTTTCTTGTCCCACATTTTTTGACTTTAAAATATGAAGAACGCAACACCAGTGTCCCCAAAAGTAACTGTCACCCCATCAGTGGATGTCCTCCCTTTGACTCCAGAGCCTAGGAAGGACAGCGGTGGCCTGGCAGCACCTCAGCTAATGCGATGGAGTGTTGTTTCGCTATACTCATTGTCTTAGCTGCTTTCCTTGCTCCTGGGATTCAGCACTGACGCATTAAAGGAGGAGAGCTTCATCCTGCCTCACACAGCCATAGTTGGTGAGCTCTAAGTTAGGGCCTCGTGACAGAGAGGCGTAGCAGAGGAAAGGCCGCACATGTCCTGGGGTAGGGAAGCGGAGAGCAAAGGAAGGAACCAGGGAAGAAGGTGCATCTTGCCAGGCTGTGTCCCCAGTGACCTGCCCCTTCCCACCAGAACCTGCCTCCTAACAGCAAGCCAGCCATCCTGCTCCATAGACCCGTTGCCTTTCAAAAGCCCCACCCATGAGGCTTCGGGAAGACATTTAAATATAAACTATAACACGTTACCTCCATTTCCCACAGGAAGAATTTAAGTCTCAGAGAGGTTGAGACTTACACTATTGGCCAAATAGGTCCAAACTGGGACAAAACCCAGAACTGTTAATAGAGTAGATGCTTCCCTTCCCACTTCCTCTGCTCCTCCATCAAATCAGGCTTCTCCCCCAGAGAGAGGAGTGCTACGTTCTAGGTAGATGCAAGGAAGGGACGCTTGATAGGAAAGACAGCCCCACAGTCGAACTGGAGTTGTTGGCCCTGAGGCACACCGGAAACAAGAATCCTCACAGAAGACTGGCTTTGCTAGGAGGGGCTGTGAGAGCCAGGGTAAAGACAGAAGTCACAGGAAAGTCCCGGAAGACACGTCTGTGCTGCTTCCATCAAAACAGGAAGGCAAAGGCAGTGAATGAATTCCCAAGGATGTCCAGTGTGCTGTGTATACGAGGAATCAGAGAAGCCAATAAAAGCTCCCAGGTAGGTCCTGTCTAAGAAAGTCACAGAGACAAAGGAGGAAAATGTAAGGGGACATTCTGGACTTCTGAGGGCTATTTCACCCTTCTGAGGGTTGATCCTGACACAAATGCAGAAGAAGAGGCTATGGAAGGCACACGGACCCCCAGTCAGAAAGAAACATGAATTATCAAGAATGTAATCCAAGACTTCCATCTCAGTGTGGTGGATTAAATCCATACACCTATTTCTTTTTCCTACTCAAATTTCACTGAAATGGTGGAAGGGATGAAAAAGTCTAAGTCCTCATGGGTGAAGGATACCAGGGAAAACAGAACTGTGGGCACTGATATGTGGAAGCCCACACACTGAATGCCTGGCCGTCTAATGATCCCTGCTATAAAACCCATCAGCCAACAAGCCGCAACCAGGCACACAGAGCTTTTGGGTTTCACTTTACACAGAAAACCAAAGATCATGAGGCATTTGAGAAAATCAGGCGTTTGATAGGAGAGATACTGAGCAAAACAAGCAAGTAACCGTAATTGTGAGGAAACACACGAGAAAATTTCAAAATAATCCCCACAATTAAATATCCTTAGATAGACAAGGCATAATACTATATGAAGTACCTTTAGAGAGATAACAGGTGGTGTGACACAGAAGCGCTCTTGGGAATTAAAATTACAGAAATGGTACATTCCATAAACGAGTTGGAAGATGACGTTGAGAAAGACAGTGTGGAACAGAGTCTGTGAGGAATTTAACAGAAAACTTAAGAGATGAAAATAGGAAAGAAGAGATAAGAAAATTGGAGAATGAGATCACGATGTTAGTACTGAACTAATGCGAGCCCTAAAAGGAGGACACTGAGGAGAAAAAATTATCACAAAAATAATGCAAGAGAAATTTGGGGAATTTCTAAATGTAAAGGCCCAGCACACTGAATTAACAGAATTTTACTAGAAAGCACATCAGAACACCAGGCACACAGAGGCAAGCTGACAAGCTTGTGAAGGGAGTGAGGGGGACTCCGGGAATCAGGGTAGCATGGACTATATCAATAGAAACCCTGAAACCTGGATGAGGCCTTCAAAATTCTAAGAAAGTTTTCTTTCAATCTAAAAGTCCATATCCTGACAAACCATCAGTCAAGTGGGAAGGTAGAACGACATTTCCAAACACATGAGCTTGTAAAAAATATATCTCTTTTGAATGGTCTTCAAAACGCTACTGGGTGATGCCCCACAGATGAGCTCGTCAGCCAAGACAGGGGAGGGGGGCAGATCAGGAGAAGGCAAAGGGGATTTGCAGGCTGGTGCGAGCAGCAGATCCAGGACTGAAGCTGCTCGGTGGGTCTTGTAGGGAGCAGCACTGAGATCTGAGCAGGATACAAGGCTCTGAGAGAAGTGCCTCTGCGAAAGTAGCTGGAGGTGGTACATTTTCTGATATGCTTCATGACATTAAGAACATCCAGAGGACATTCCGGAGGAGCAAATTGGCATTTGCTATATAAAGCAGAAAACTCAAGAAATAAGAATATATTAATATTATTTAGAAATAAACAACCAGAGGAAATAGTTTCAAATATGAAAGGGTTTGCCTCTGGAGAGTGTGATTCAGGGGTACATAAGGGATGGTCCTAAGGATTGAGATTTTCGTTTTAAGTCTGTAGTTCTACTAAATATGCATACAAGTTATTTATTTATTTATTTATTTATTTATTTATGTCTTTTTGAGACAGGGTGTCTCTATGCAGTTCAGGCTGGCCTTGAGCTCACTTTGTAGTCCAGGCTGATCTCGAACTTGCAGCAATTCTCCTGCCTCAGCCTCCTGACTGCAGGGATTACAGGTGTGCACCACCCCGTCTGGCCTGTACATGTTATTTTGAAAAACATTATTTTGAAATATGCTGATGTTTGGCAGTCTTATCCTATGAAAATTAAAATTTCACATGGTTCAATTTAATAAAACTGAAGTGGATTTGTGAAGGAATCATTAAGAGTAATGAAATGGAAATACAAATGATACACAACCTCACTTATATGTGGAAGTTAAAAAAGTTAAACTCATAACAACAGAATAGAGTGGTGGTTACCAGGGGTTGGAGGAGACGGTGTGGGAGGATTATGGCAAAAAAATTTCAGATGGGAAGAATACTTCGAAGAGGACTGCTGCAGAACCTTATCACTAGGGGCTGGGGATATAGCTCAGTGGAATAAGCGCTTGCCTAGCAAGCGCAGGGTCCTCAGTTCAATCCCCAGTACCGCAAAAAAAAAAAAAGAGAACCTTATCACTATAGCTAACAATCATGTTGTATTCTTGAGAATTACTAAAAGGAGATGCTAGGTGTTATCACTGCAAAACATGACAAGTGTGTGAGGTAACATGTATGTTAATGAGCTCAATTTAGCCTCAGTATATACATACTATAAAACTTCACATTGTACACCATAAATATGTATAATTTTTGTCTATTAAATGAAAAAAAGAGCCAGAAGAAAAAACAGAAGCAGTACTATAAAGTATCAGGATTGATTACTTATGGGAATTATAAAAATTCAGAATTTTTCTTTAAGATAGGAACAAGAAGATGCAGAAAATTATAGCCGCGCTGGCGTAAGTCAGCAGATTGGAACACTTAAGGAACGTCGCGTCGGCCTTCTCTGTGTTCTGTTCATCAGAGTGCTGTTTCTCTGTGAGTGACAGTGTTCCATCTCTCTTCTTTAGCTGTCTGTAATTTCCCCCACAGTTGTAGTTTCTTTCTTGGTAAATGGTTATTTAAAACTAATCCTCCCTGGGTATGGTGGCACACACCTATAATCCTAGCCCTTGGGAGCCTGAGAGTGGAGGATGGCAAGTTTGAGACCAGGCTGGACTATACAGTGAGACTCAGTCTCTAAACAAAGGCAAAATCAGACCCCTCCCACCCCATGCAATCTCTTGATGTGTGTGTTCGTCTCCTTAAGTATCTGGTTTTCTGTCTCTATCGCTGGGATTCCTTCTCCAATACTTCTTTACTTGGTTCGTATTTCCTGGGAGAGTCTGGGCAGGACCCAACACTGTGCTAAGGTTAAGAGGGGCAGAATGGTCCTCTAGCGTTGTACTGGGTCATGGACAGCACACGAACACCAGCTGTCCTGGGAGCTATGCCTGGATGCTCTGCGGGAGAATGCCTATGCACCGTGGCATGTATCCCCTTGGCCATAGCTGGCTGGAGCAGAGAAGGTGGGAGGGTTAGAGCCCCTCCTCTGGGATTTGGAATTGAACTTAAAGCTGTGCAGTTACTTAGTTTCTCTGTGTAGCTCCACATGCTGCCTCTGGAGCTGTGGGCTATATTCCCTGTCCTGTGGGCCAAAGACCAGGAGTAGCTGGTTGGCAGAGACAGGACAGTGAAGCAGGTGTGCAGAGGGGATGGGAGATGAAAGATGGAATCAAAAGAATCATTTCCCACCTCTATCTCTTAGTTCTTTCTCCCTTTGCAGTATTGGGGATTGAACCCAAGGCTTTTGCACTGAGCTACACCTCCAGCCCCTTTTATTTTTTTATTCTGAGACAGGGACTTGTTAAGTTGCTCATTGGCTCAGTCTAGGACTGAACGTGTGATCCTCCTGCCTCGGCCTTGCAGAGTGTTGGTATTACAGGTGTGCACCACCACACCCAGATAGTTCTATATTTTTTTGAGAAGGGCTGTATTCTTCCTCTTGGATTTAAACTCAGCAGCCTTAGCCAGGAGTGGTGGCACACACCTGTAATCACAGCACTGGAGAGGCTGAGGCAGGAGGATCACCATGAGTTTGTAGCCTGGGAAAAAAATAGTGGCTTTAAAATAAATAAACATATCCCTCCATTTTCTGTGCTTAAACTACAGTCAGTTCTTGCAATCCCAAGAATACTAATGAGTACGTTAATCTCTAGAATTCTGATGTAGTGGCACACAGGACTGTTTATGCTTTCAGGGTGGGGTGGGGGTGGGGAGCATGGGAGCCAGCCATCCTGGGCAGGAGGAAGCTCTGTGCATACCTGGTGGGGCTCTAGGAGGGTAAATTATGTTTGACTAGTGACTATGATCAGGAACTCTCCCACTTCCTAAGTGTACCCAAGAGAGAGCCTAACTAGGCTTGCGCAGTGCTATTTCCCTTCAAGTTTTGATGTGGATATTTGAGGTGCAGCCAGTCATTTCAAAGCCTAGATGAGTCCAGCTGGTATTTAACTGTGGGAACAAAAGATGCTTCTTTGATGAAGATTTTTCCTTCTGGTCTTCAGTGTGTGCTGTGTGAATCCATTAGGAAGCTCCTGTCTGTGTTAATTTCTTCTCATGCTCCGTGTTTTTCCTTCTTTCTGCTCTGTCTGACCTGATGTGATGTCATTTGGGCTATATTAAACATTTTTTTGAAGAAGGCTGAACATTATATATTTCATCCAAAAAATGCTATTTTTGGGTCTACAATTCATCTCTGCCACGGCATTTTCCTGGTTCCTAAAGGACTCTGGTACAGACGTACCCTCTCCCCCTCCTCCCTTTCACCTTGGATTCAGCACTAAAAAATGTAGAAGACGTTAATAAGGCAGGAGGTGCTTTATGCCACAGGGTATAGATGATACTATTGGAAATGAGGAATCTTCTTCCTGAATGTTGTCAATTTGTTACTTTTCTGAGTCTGCTGGTGGCAGCTCAGCATGGGGCCCCGTTATCTCCCAGCCCAAGCAGCTGGCTTTGGGCCAAGTCTGGACTAGGAGAGATTGCTGTGTGGCCCCGCTGGGCCATTTCACAATTTGCTTTTCCTTGAGAAACTTTAAAAAGCCATCTGGGCTCCACTACCTGTGTGTACTTCATGCAGTGCTTGTATCATGTGACTCAGCTCAGCAAATGCAGCAACCAAATCACCTGCTGTGGAGAGGGTGAAATATGTCACCTGCTGCGGGCTGGTGACTGGGACTCATGGTGCAGTGGTCGGAGAAACAGGCCACTTTGGCTCAGCAAACATTTACTTGATAACTGCTGCGTATGGTAGTTGTGCCAGGTCTAAGGATACAGGGGTCAATAAAATCTGGTCTGTGCCCTCAAAGAACTAAGTATGGTGATGAAATGCAAAATAAACAAATCATATGAAGTGGGTAAAAGGAGGAGGCAATACAGCAGCTGGAGGCCTGGCGGGTATACAGTGGTGAGGGATGGAGTTTGGAGATGATTCTCTGACCTGAGTCTCCGAGGACAAATCGGAGTAACTGGGAATAAAAGTGGTGAAAGGCACTCGTGGAGAGGGAACAGCACGCACAAAACATGGAAGTGGCCTCTGTGGGAGGTAAGCAGGGTGACAGAGTGTTCCAGAGAGGAAGGGGACATGGAAGACCATGCTGGAGAGGTCAGAGGGCCAGGCTGTTGTGTACCTTGGGGGGTAGGTGTCACCAAAATAAGGGTGTGGCTTGCGTAGACCGAGGAGCTGTCCTGCAGGAGTAGCTGAGGTGCGAGGCGGGGGCCAAGATCACTGGTGGTGGAGGCAGAACGAAGGACTGGAAGCAGGGGAACTGCACACCTACTGGTGTTGAGGGTCTTTGCAGGACTAGCGCAACAGTGGACAGTCAAGTGGACCGTCAGGCACAGATGATCCAAGATGGGTACACAGGCTTTGAAGGCTCTGGATCCAAAGTCTGCTCTATAAGATCAAATTCAAAGATTGAGGCAGCTTTTGAGAGTCAAAGTAAGCCTAAATGAGGCAAAATTGATCAGAAATCAGAAGGCAACTCAGCGGCTGGCACAGGAAGGCCCTGTCAGGAATTGTGATCCTGACCATTTTACCACTTAACCACCCCTACCTTGTTTAGACAATGGTAGGCAATGACGAGTTTCCACTTGCAAGCCCTACCTATTATGATAAAGGGGACCATGCTAGAGGTGGACCATGTGGTAGCAAAGAGAGAGGTGGTGAGACTGAGATACACTTTGTAGGCTAACACACCTACTTGGCTGTGAGCTGGATGTGGGGATGGGTAAGAAGATATCTAGCAACTGACTCCCAATTTTCGGACCTTTAGCTCTGTGTGGATGGGGTGCTACCAGTTGTTTATATAATGTATTGGTTTGCTAGGGCTGCTGTAACAAAAAACTCCACAGAAATTAACTGAGGGTCATACCACAACAAAAATTGATTTTCTCACAGTTATGGAGACTAGAAGTCTAAGGTTAAGGATTGAGTCCCTCTGAAGGCTGTGAGGGAAGGACCTGTTCCACACCTCTTTCCCTGCCTTGGAGAAGGCTAGTGTCTGCCCATGTCTTCATACCATCTTTCTTCTGTGTGTGTCTGTGTCCCAATTTCTTCTTGTAAGGACACTAATCACATCAGATGAGGGTCCACCCTAAAGACCTCGCTTTGATTTAATTATGTCTTTAAAGATGTCATCTCCAAATAAGGTTACATTTTGAGATAATGAGGGTTAGGACTCCTACATAGGATTTTTTAGAAGACCTCAGGTCAGCCCATAACAATGGAGATGATTAAGAGGGAACAAGTTTTGTGAGAAACTCAGGAATTTGGTATTGAAAATACAGTCTTGGTTCATGAACACTTTTGTTTGTGACCAAGTTGGCAAAACTTTGCTTTTGTGTGAGAACTTCACACTGGGCAACAAATATGACCACAGCCATCTCTCCTGCACCAACACAAATCTGGCCATCTTTTCCAATACCGGGAAACAAATTACAGTATTAATTTGGGAAGCTTTCAAGATACTCAAGTGAAAATGTCAGGTGAACAGTTTCATATACAGAATCTGGTGCTCTGAGATTAGGTCTGGGTTGGAGATATAAATTTAGGAACTGATGGCAGATTTAGATTTAAATAAAGTCATGGGAATTAGCCGTGTGTGTGTGTGTGTGTGTGTGTGTGTGTGTGTCTGTGTGAGTGTGTGTGTGTGTCTGTGTATGTGTGTGTTTGCACAGAGGACACTAAGATACAAGGTACCCGGGATCCAACTTGTATGCTATAAAAGGCCACAGGTCTCCCCATCTACAGAGGTCCCATGTTTTCCAGCTTGCCACAGAGCATGTCCTCCAGTTACAGTGTGGCTAGCAGCTCAAGAAGAACTGTGAGTGCCAGGCAAAAAACTCTTCCAGCGAGTATAGGTAAATATTTAAAATAAAATCCTGACTATAATTTCTTCACAATGTGACATGGGTTTATTATAACAAATTCCAACAAATTAAACACTGAATATTTTGCCTCAACTCTTTCCTCAGCTATGGAAAATGGCTTCATGCAGGCTTTGACCTTCCACTTACCCTGAGGCACTGACATGCAACAACTGTGGTAAACCTCAGTCAGTCAAGATGGAGGCCAGCAGACCAACATCTCTCCATGGTGATCCTTGGGAGAAGGGAATGATTCTTAGAAACTTTCTATTTATTTCCTTGGGAGAAATCAGCCTGATGAACTATTAGTGTCCCATGAGAACACTCAACTTTGGTAGCATCTTTGCACTGGTCTTCCCTTCCTGCCTGTTCCACTCTTCTTATACTATAAATAACTTCCTAGTAAACTATCTTTTCATTACCCTTGTCACAGGAGCCTAGTCTAGGACACATCTCAAACACTCAACCCAGAAATAAACATCTTCAGTATAAAGGCCATTCTAGAACATCTCTATGTACATACACAGGACTGGGAAGAAGGTTGAAATAAGTTGGTAGAAATAAGAAACATTTTAATATTCATGAAGAGTAGTTGTTAAGCATAGCAAAAGGAAATCCTTAAGAAGATCCAGGCTGACACTAGGGTGAGGTGACTGGGCCGTGCAGGGACAAATGTTAAGGAGGCACTTCTCAGGGTTGTAATATGCAGAGTCGGCCTTTATCTCATCTATGAAATTCAGTGGGGTCTTTTGATGGTTATAGTTCCAAAAGCTGGTCAGATACGGGTTGCAATATTTGGCAAGTAGAGGACATCACAGGCAGGACATCCTCTTCCTCATACCACTTACCACCTGTAAGTCTCAAAGGCCCCAACAGCTTAGGCTCAAATTCTCTACCATTAACTAGCTGGGTGGCCTGGGAATCCCAGGAGGGTCAGATTCTCTTCTCTCTGAAGAAATGAATAAAAATACTGTATAGTAAAATACATTTATTTAAGTGCATTTCAGTTCAATAAATAATTGTCAAGGACGTATTTTCTGCAAAGCACTGTCCTGAGCTGTAGAGGACATGAGGATGGAGGTGCTTTTAAGGTAACATACACCCTTAAGATTTCTTATGAGCTGTGCTTGGTCTGACTGGTAGGATATTTTATGGAGATGGCTGACCAGGGAGTCTGTTCCTTATCTGGAGTTAATTTGGTTATTGCTATTTATTTATTTATTTATTTATTTATGTATTTTTAGGAATTAGCAATGGTTGTTATATTACGTAATGTTGTCTTCAATGAAGTTGCTCAGGTTACCAAATGTAAGAATGCAAGATTGATCAAACAATTAAAGAGAATAAAAAGTAATAAAAAACATTAGAAATGACACACAGCTTCAGTAAAGAAGATGGCAGGAATTTTAACAATGGTTGTTATATTGCATATAGTTGTCTTTAAATTAGTTGTTCAGATTATCAGATATAAGCATGCAAAATTGGTCAAAACATTTAAGCATTAAGTGTTCCTTTCAATAAACCAATAGACATCAGCTATCCTTGTATATATATATATTTCCCCCCCCTTCTTTATTTCTTTTCTTCTTGGTTAGTGATCTTAAGGATGTTTTTCAGAATGAGGAGTACAGCAAAAATAACAGTGAGGAGGTGAAAAAATGGTGGAGTATGAATGAGTTTAAAAAAAAAACAGAAAGAAGGACACTGATACTAGGTCTGGGAGAAGATGGCTGTGGATGAGCGAGGGGGATGAGTCAAGGGGATAAATGTGAAGAGGGTTGTGGCTGAATACTGGGATAGAAGCTGCTTTCCAGACCCTGCCTTTTCTTCACGGCCTGGCTTGTGGTAAAGCAAGGGGGTGGACACCCATCACTTAATGTGAGAGCCATCTTTTTGCCTCTTCCCTGAAACTCACGAGTTCTTGATGAGGCATGACTATGTTTTGGGGGCTACAGAAAGCCTGAGTTTGGTGACAGTAGCTTGAAATTAATAATCAGCATAGTTTGGGCCTCAAGCCAAGTCTGTCTTCCATTGTCCTAAATCATCTCTCCATTATTCTTGACTTTATTGTGACTTATATCTGTCGGTCAGAGTGTCAGTTATAAACAAGTATATGAGCTCATTTAAAGAAGTGTTGGTCATGGTTGCTGGTTACCATCTCATGATAAAAGCATATTCATTTTCCTCTGATTTAAAAAAATACACTTCTTTGAGGCATTCTATCTACTTTTCTTTCTATTATTTCCAAGCTCGTTGAAGATAATGTACTTTTATTTTCCCTATTTTATTTTTCATCACCTCTTTCTCACACAAGGATGATCACCTGGTTTTGACCACAGTTACCCCAGAAGCCCCTTTTCACTAAGACGTCCCCTTCATCATTGCATCTAGTAGGTTTCTTTTTGCAAGTGCTCACTCTATGGTACTTGGTGGCCACGCCTTTCTTCTTGGTTTTCTCCTTTGACTTCTGTGTCCTCCTCTGTCTATCACTGTCCATGGGGGGGGGTCCTTTTTGTTGCCTTTATCTCTTAGATGTTGCTTTTCCTTAAACTTTTGTCCTGTCCTCTCAGCTTGAATGCTTTTATCCATTCCTGTCATTTTGACTACAGTTTGTCTATTGGCATCCACATCTAGGTCTCCAGCCCAGATTTTGCTTCTGAGAATTCAGATCTATGGATTCAATTGACTGTAAAGTACTGGAAATACTTCACACTTACGGTGCCCCACATCGGACTCATTGTTTCCTAGAAAGCCGAATCTGCTTCAGGTGTTACCTTTCTCAATAAATTGGACATCCTTCCAGAAACCTTCCTTTTCTTCATCCCTCTCATGCAGATGATAAACAAATCTTGTTCCTCCTGGGTCCTTGATATCTCTTCTACTTTTAGAATCTTCTAAGAGAGAAAAAGGCTCTGTATGTCTCTGCAGAAGCAGGCCCCTGGGAGACACTGCTTCCCAAGAGACCCCACAGAACCAGCAGTTGGAGACTGAGGCCCGACCTGGACTGGGAGAGTCTCACACAGTCAGGGGCAGCGGTGAGAACACAAGACACTTTCCTGAGCAGCCCACCCCCTTGTCTTCTGCTGTTGAGTGAACCAGAGTGGTGGAGCCCCAAACCCGACTCATGGAGCAGCAGCTGGATGGCAGGACCATCGTTTTACCTCAGAGTGCTCTGGGGCTCGAACTGCAGCAGCAAAACAGCCCAGGGTTACTTCAGTGCCAATGTCTGGGAGTGGAAGGAGGGAAGAGCTGTCCAGTTACAGTAGACAGCTGGCTGAAAGTAGGAGCTGGAACCCAGACTGCAATACAGTGAACACCAAAAGCCAGCCTTTAGCCCTTGCTGTAAAGGACTAGGAGCAGCACCCTGGCCTATGGCATGACAAGGATACTGTGCCCTTGTCCTTGGTCCAAAGGCACAAGCAGGCAAGAGTCCTGGGCTGGTGATGGGCCAAGAGCATTGCCTGCCTCCTGCCCTGTGATCTGTAGTGTAAGAGGCAATCAGCCTTGGGCTGGGCAAGGGCATCACCACCTGTCTGATGACTAACAGGCAAATGGCCTTGGCTAGCTGTGGACAAGGGCCCTCCCTTTGCCCTACCACCAGCTCATGTAAGAGGAGTCAGCAGTGTGGCCCAGATCAGCCCTGCACTCAGCAGCAATCCTACTGCAGACTGTGGAATTATTCAGTACAGATTCCAGCTTTGACTAGGGAACTAACACTGAACTGAGGGCACTGGAGGAATTTAAAAAAAATTTTTTTTCTGTATTTATTTATTTATTTTTAGGGGGATTGTATAGGTTTTGACTTTTATTGTTTGTTTTATTTTCACTGTCTGGTCTCTCTCTTTCCTCACTTGTCTTTTGGTATTCTCTGAGATTTACAAGTCAGTGAACACTGCCTCTCATCTTTCCATTTTGCCTTGAAATTCTTTCCCTTTTTCTTTCCCCTCCGTTCTTTCTCTCCTATCCTCTTCTCCAGCTTCCCAAATTTTGACTGATCATCCTTAGTCCTTCAGCCTTGCTTCTACTATATTTCTCTTCAGCTATTGCTCTGCTTTGTCCCTATCCCTCTTAAATTCCCCTTCCATACAGGATAAAATCACCCTATGAGGCCCACTGCATACACATTCCTGGTCTATGATAGAGGTCATTATATAACTATAGATCTTGCTCCTCTGGTAAGAGATACAAAATTAGCAGTCATCACAGATTATCAGTTTCTAGGCTATGCTTGATGAAATTGTTATTGCTAATTCTGTTACTTTAGCCAAGATACCATACTTGTAATCAATTGTCCACCTTTGTATGATAACACTGATAACCTGAGGTCACAGTCATTCCCATGTCCCAGTACCAAAGGACTGGGTGCTGAGCCAATTGGCAACACATCATCCCTAATAAAGTGGGAAGACAGGATACTGGGATAGACATGAAGATCAATAGCCAGCTACACCTAGGAGACATCTTGGGAGAATAGACATTTCCTAGGGAAGCTTTGATATCAGTGATAAAACTACCTACCATCAGAAAAATACAAACAATAATACAGAAAACAAACTAAAATAAAAAAATAGAAAATGACAAGATGCAGAAGCAAAATTCAATCCCAGACTTTCATCCTACCAAAGAAAAATTCAGGAGACAATGAAATAGAGGAAAACAGAATTCAGTAGATACCCTTGAATTCATTGGAGTGAGAGTAGAAGAAATAAAAAAAAATGCATGAGGCTATAGAGGATATCAATACAGAAATAATTGGTAATAGGTAAAGAAGGAGATGACAATCATAATGAAAGAGTTGCTTAGCAAATGTAGAGTAGATATAGATAAAAAAGAGGAACACAGAAAAAGAATGAAAACCATCAATGTCTAACACAGGAAAGAATGGAATTCATGAAACAGATTCAAATAGATATCTAGGAACATAAAAATTCCATCAAAGTTTTGCAAAACTGTATGAGAGGAATTTAAGATAGACTGTCAGACCTAGAAGACAGGATCCTGGTTAGTGACAATGAAAAGAAAGACCTCTTGAAAATAACAAAGGACCAGAAAAAACCAATCTGACAACTGCAAGATGATACAAAGAACAACATAAGATGTTTGGAGTCAATTAAAATGAAGAAGTCAGCAAAATGACATTAAAAAAATCTGTTTAGAGAAGTAATAGCAGAAAACTTAAAAAGCATGGAAAAAAGTTTGACGTATACTTAAGTGAGGCATGCAGAACTCTAATTAGTCATGACCAAATAAATCTACACCAAGGCATATAATAATCAAGATCTTAGAAGTTCAACCCATGACCAGAATATAAAAGCTGTTAGAGAAAAGAAACAAATCACCTATAAAGGAAAACCCATCAGAATCACAGCACACTTCTCAAAACAAACACTAAAGTCAAGGAGAGCTTTAAATGGAGTATTGTAAGTCCTGAAAGAAAATAAGTTCCAACTCAGATTGATGTATCTTGTTAAATTATCTTTGGAGAAATAAAATACTTCTGTGAAAAAGAACAACTGAAAAAATTCATGACAACTAAAACAGTCCCACAAAGAGCTCTGAAAGATATTCCAGAAAGACAAAACAAAGCCCACCATTCCAAAAGTACCAATAGAAAGAAGGCACTAGGGAGGAGGAGCAATTAAACAGAGGGGAAAGACAGAGAACCATCAACAGGAAAATGATATGACAAATACAAACCAATATGTGTCAGACACAATCATCAATATAAATGATCTCAATTTACCAATCAATAGAAATAGACTGGCAGAATGGATCAAGAAACAAGACTCAACAATATGCTGCATTCAAGCAACAAATTTAACTCAAAAAAAAAATCATAGACTGAAAGTCAAAGGATGGAAAACAATACTCCATGTAATAGGACCCAGAAAAAAGCAAGGCTAGCTATTTTATTTATAGACAATTTGAACTTCAAGCCAAGACTGATAAAAAGAGATAAAGAAAGACATTACAAAACTGGGTTTCAGGATCCGGGGAAGATGGCGACCAGGTGAGCAGCAAGGGAGCGAACCTCCTTAATAAACACCACCAGCTCGAGACAGACTTGGCGAGCGTGAATGCCGGGACCTCGGCTGGGAAGTTTAAACTGGGCATATTTCTCTGAGATGCCGGGGGAGATGAGGTAGGGCGGACCAGGCTGCCGGGGCGAGACGTGGGAAAGCCCCAGACGCTGGGAGCCAGGGACGATCCACGCGGGGAAGAAGCTTGGCTCGGTCCAAGTGCCGTGGGAGCGCAGCCGGCTTGGTCCCTCCCGCCTCCCGAGCCGGTGCAGCCCCCCGGCGACTCCCGACAGAGATCGGCTTGCTAGCGGCGGAGACGCCCGGCAATCCCACGTTTCGCGCGTGTCGGGCGGGCCGCGCGGAGAGCCCCAAGCGCCGGGAGCGGAGAGAAAGATTTACTGGGTCCTAGCGCCCCGAGAATACAGACAGCTCGATCCCTCCCGCCCCCCGACCCGGCGCAGCTCTCCGGCGACTCCCGACAGAGATCGGCTCTCTGGCGGCGGCAACGCCCAGCGGTCTCACGTTTCGTGCGCATCGGGCGGGCCGCGCAGAAAGCCCCAAAGGATAGACTGGCACCTTGGAACCTTCATGCCTGCA
>PVLD010009874.1:0-74181 GCA_004027595.1 Dinomys branickii | reverse complement strand
TGACTAAATTTGCATGTCTGTATATGGGTCCATACATCTACAATTCGAAGATATCAATGGATAAAGCAACAACTACTGTTGAGACCATATCACCTTGTCTATAGATTAGTTGTGATTGTACTATTTTCTATGATAATGGGTGTCTGTTTGTCAATATGTTTTTGTACTTTTATGTTTCTAAAATAAAAAAAAAAAATGTGTCAACAGAGATTATTCTCACTAGGAAAGGAAAGAACTTTTAGAGTCAACTGCTATTTTGTGATACTACTGATAAAAAACATAATGGCAAATTTGATTATTTTTCAGGAAAGTATTCTTCTCAACTGGAGAAACCAATGTACAAAGAATATTCTGTTATGCATGTATTAACATATAAGATGATTATCAACTTGTAGAAAAACTATGTCCTATATTTTCCTTTGCCATATTAGTTAAAGTATTTTGAGAATTTTGTTCTATATAACTTTACTGAACTAAAATAAATTCTAAGAACTGGGTATGTAGCTAATTGGTAGAGCATTTGACTACCATACATGAGAATCTGAGTTTAATCTCCAGTACTATAGAACAAACAAGCTCATCTGTAACACTGGAACTTTATAATGTATGAATGATATAGTAAAATCTGAAGTAACAGAAATCCAGAAAGGAATAAAATATTAAACAGAAAATTCAAGGTAAAATTTGTATGAACATGAGTGCCAAGTATAAAAATATTATTACTTTTTCTCAAAGTTTAGGATGAATTTGTGAAAATTAATACCATTATAAATCAGTTCATCCATCGAAGAGCTATTGTATGTATATGTATATAAATAAATCTTTGGTGTCTTTTCTTGCAAGCTGCCCACACACATCTGTTCCCTTCTAGAGTTATGCTTTTAGGATCATCCTAAAAGGATGATTAAGTTATATGTGAATCACAAAGAAATCTAGTTGTGGTTCGAGAACTCGTACATTCAATCTGATAATTTTGGTAAAGAAGGAGGCAAAAGAGAAGGGGAGATCCTATAAAAATCAAGTTGCTATTGTGAAATCATAAATATTCAGATTTAAGTTTCCCTTACATGAGAACAAACCTCCAGAAGTTAGAAAATATCCCTGTTAGCTACTGAACTATGGCTTGTGGATCCATTTTCTTCTCTGTGGGTGGTGGTTACTATAGTTGCTTGAAGAATCCCAAATATTTTGAGGAGTATGAGAACATAGATGATGCATTTCAGCATGGACTTCGTATTTTTGCCTGATGATCATTTTCCTGCTAATTGTATTGCATACTAATGATATCTTTAAAGACAGTTCCTACTTGATATAAAATAAAGTGATGCTCAAATCCTTAGTATGACCTTTGGTGTCCAGTGACTGGGGATGACTGAAGCAGCACAAAGTCACAGCCAGGTGTATTCACAGCCTTTAGTTTGACAAACAGCCCAAAGCCTTTTATGCCAAACTAAGTGGATATAAACTTTGCTGTCATCTGGCTGAACATTTCCACTTTTAGAAGTCCCACTCACACACCGACACAATGAATAGTGATTTACAAAATCACTTTCCCACACTATACAGAATGTAATTACTTTTAATGTATTTTGAAGTTTTCTCCCACTCTTTTCTTTTTCACTTATACTTTTTGATTTTTTAGCTGGTTCTTAACACTAGTAGAGAAAGAAGTGAGCTCTATCTGTTCAAACTGTACTATCCAATTTCATAAGCACTATTTGTATGTAGCTAGTTACATTTACATATGTAAAACTGAAACAGCAAGTTTTCAGTCTTAAGAGGTTGGTTCAAATGCTTGAGATCTGCAATGCAACATTTCCTTCACTGCAAGAAAGTTCTGTAAAACTCCACTATTACTATTCACTATATGGTGGAAAATAAATAACAGATATAGATACTCAACATGTTTGTGATGATTAACCTTGTTTATCACCTTTTTAACAGGCCAAGGGAATTAATAAATATTGTGTGTGCATGTGTGTGTGTGTGCGCGCGTGCGAGCGTGCATGTGCAGTTGGGTCATGGACGTGTGACTTGAGAACCAGCTTTGGCCCTTTCTTCTTCGGCTCTCCTTCACGCTGCTGCTCAGAGGATGAGCGCAGCATCTTTCCGTTATCTGGTCCTTCTGCCACATTTCCACGTGGGTGCCACCTGGATATGGACTGACCCTTCTGAGGCTGTGGGCCCTCATCACCCTGTCTTCCGTTTAGTTGCAGATGTGAGGTATTTTACCACAGCAAGAGGAAGGCAATCAATACACTAGTTATTGCCACAGGCTTATCATCAGTTATTCTCCATTTTTAACAGTGTTCTGAGCGATGCTGCCAATGCTGCCATCCCGAGTGAAGTTCATTTTTGAATGTAACTCCAAATGTGACTTCCAAAAATAAAGTGACCTGGATCCAGCCATGGTCTTTCTCTAGGTTGCCCAGAGTTGGATAATTGACTAAATGTATTCTAATCAAAGCTTTTGATTCTTATTTTCCGCTGACCTTATGGAAAGCACTAAGCTAATTCTAAGAGGCATGGCATTGCAGAGTTCTTCATTGGTTTACTTTGTAGTTACTTGGTCTTGTTTCTAACTTGTAACAACTACCATAAGTTCATCACCATTCCACAAGCGTTTATTATTTGAGAATGTTTCATTTGTTTTCCTTTCAATATGTACATGCAGTAATATAAATAGGAAACAGCAAAACAGAAAATCTGATGATCATCTTCCAGTCATTAAAAAATTTTAGAAAATTATGCAATTCATTTTTCACGTTTGAAAAAAATCTGAATTTAAGGTAAGAGAATGATGTATTTGTAATTATTCATGGTACATGAATGGAAATTTTTACAATGTTAAAAAAATCATTGCCAATTTTTTTGTTTTTTCCTTGAAAATGATTGTGCTTGAAGCACAACAATCACAGGGACAATATGCAAGATTCTTTTCTACTTGTTTTGAGTTTTAAAAGAAATACTACCCTTATGATGTTTGGAATTAAGCCATAAAATAAGTCTCATGAAACTCATAATGTTCTTCTTCTTTTTATGCTTCAGAAATCAGCAAAAATCTGGATTTAAATGAAGCAAATGCTTCACTCAGGAACCATATTTTTGTTTGAAGCTATATTGAAAATATTTCAAGTATTTAGACATCTATTTTTTGTTTGTTTCACATCTCAAATATTTGCACTTAAATATTCGTGAAGGGTAGTGTTGTAGCATGGTAACGGAGCACTTCCTTAACACATATAAAGGTCCTTGGTTCAATCAATCCCCAATACAAAGAAAATCAAACAAACAAACACACATAAAACTATGTCTTGCATCTTCCTAACAGTGTGATTTGGTCACATGAGCCTATTTGATGGTTTTGACTTATACAGCTTTAACACACTATCTTGATTTCCATTTCATGTTGGTGCCAGTATCATGTTTGACTTCAGTATAAGGTGCCAAGTTAATTTGATTCACTGTAATGTATTCTGATAGCAGTTTTCTTCAGCATCCCATCTTAGCCTCCTTAGAGGGCTTGGGTAACCCCTTAGCAATTCATCAATTCCTTGGTTCCTAGCCCTGTACCACTCTGCTTGGCTGTGTTTCCTCTAGCGATCTTACTGTAGCCACTACCACAGAAGGATTTAGATGGCATTAGAGATCACAATGATGGTATTCCAGTTCCTAAATAGCTATGTCTGACCATAAAAAAGGTCTGTTACATTATCTTCTCTTTTTTTTTTTTTTTTTTTTCGGTACTGGGGATCGAACTCAGGACCCTGCGCTTGCTAGGCAAGCGCTTATTCCACTGAGCTATATCCCCAGCCCCATCTTCTCTTTTAGATTTTCTTTTCGCATTTCAAATATTCTGGAATAAAATGAGCTATAGTCTTATTGTTTTAGATATTCTCACTCTTAATCATTTCATGTTGATTTGACTGTATTGAGAAAGGCCAAGCTGATCAGTAAAGCCCATTTTGCCTGGTCAAGGAGGCCTGGCTTTGGGCACTGTATCTGGTCACTGGCCTCTTTTCTTCCTTATTCTTCCTCCGCTCTTCTCCCTGCTACCATGAACTAAGTATTTTTCTCCACTATGCTTTCTGCTGTGACATTCTGCCTTGGAGCCAGCTAAATCAAATCCCCAGAAACCATTAGAAAATTACATTTCCCTTTTAGCATGTGAGTGTCTAGTATTTTTCCATGGCAAACAAGAGCAGTAATGTAGGTGTAAACTACCTCATCTCCCCAAGTCTATTTTTGGGAACACTGACTGCATTCCAAAGAATTGCATTACTCAGTAATAGTCTAGACAATATTTAGGAGATGAATTTCCAACTAGAACTTACAAATAGTATAAAGAGATGGACATCTACAATGAGGATTAAAGTCCATGTGTTTATAATATTTTAATTTTCTGGACTTCATATTCACACAGAAGGAATATGTTATTAACATATGAAGAGAAATAATATGAGCACTTACACAAATTCAGACAGGTTTTATAGACCGTAGGATACATATCACATGTATCTTAGTATTTCAAGCATTTAGCACAGTGTGGGTTCTCAGAGCAAGACTAATATCATAATGACTAAGAATTGTTTTGCTGAGACCATGTAACTACTGTGTAACTTTCCATTTGACATCCTTTTTGTAATATGGTCATGCAAAGAAGTAGTGCAGCCTTTCCCATGTGGAGATGATAATAAGAAATGCATGTAGAACTCATGGTCACATTTAGTAAGAACAATTTCATTTATGAGAAATTAATGTCATTCATGTAATGGCTTTGAGAACACTAATTCCTCAGGCATTTTTTAGTGCTCATTCTTTGCACCTTTCCCGTTTATTAAGGAGAGCATCAGGATTTTGCTGAAAATTTAAAATGTATCTGTGAAATCTCAAAGGAATTCATAGAAGCTAAAATGTAATTAGCACTGTATTTTAACAAAATTTGAGACTGTTCTTCCCCAAGATACTGTGGAATATGAGCTGCAGATGTGTTTACTCTGGCAAAATGCTCCAGATCAAAACAACCCAGATAAACAGAGACTGAAGGAGCTATTCCCACCCTAGAATCCAAATCTCATGTTTACCGTTGAATGTTTCAGTTCATCGCTGTGGGCAGGTGTTTACAGAAATGTTTCAGTGGTGCAGACATAAATACATTCAAATTGTTCCATAAAAGAGTGCTTATTGGAAAGTCCTTCCACTAAAGATTGCCAGTGCAGAAAAGAGTCAATCATGATACAAAGTGTCTGATGCCACACATATAATACATGGCAGCTTTTTCTGTTTTCTTCCTTATGGGTTAACAAACATCTCCCCAAGATATGAAAAATAATACTCAAGAGCCATTGATGTCCCTTGGGGTTTTCTATCCCTGTCTCTGTCTCTGTCTCTGTCATCTCCCTCTCTCTCTCTCTCAGAGGATTTCAAGGAATTTAATAATTATGATTTCATAGAATTTAAAAGTTATGAAAGTGATTTTTCTCTTTTGTGAGAGGACTTTAGCATATTAAATTAGGGCATGTTCATATTCCATTTCTAACACACAAATCAATGGCATCTTTAATTGGTACACTGGAGAAAAAAAATGTTTGTTAACATTTGCGACTTTAACAGAAAGCCAGATGTCAAACATTAAAAACACACAGAGAATACACTGGTGCTGTGGCTCATTTTGAAGTATTTAAAATATAAGTAGGTTTGCACTGTCTTGAGGAAGACAGGCAACTTTTCTCCTCAGCTGCACCAGTCTTGTAGCCATGAAGATAGGCCAGTTTTGTCACATTGTATGATACTGTGTTTGTCATATGGAAGAAACTGTGCACTATTTGAGCTGTGTGTCTGACTGACTTAGCATTATGTTCTTGAGTTGCATGCATTTACCTATGAATGCCTGAAGTTCATCATTCTTTATAGTAGCATAGTACTCCATTATATATAAATACAACCTTTTTCTTTTTTTTTTTTTTTGTGGTACCGGGGATCGAACTCAGGACCTTGCACTTGCCAGGCAAGCGGTTATTCAACTGAGCTATATTCCCAGCCCTACAACCTTTTGCTTTTCCATTCGTTTAATATAGTACACTTGGATGTACACATACAAATCCCCTTGGACTATAGGATTTCAATGGGATTCTTTTTGTCTTGACAAACAGTTAAACTATATTTTAAAAGCTGATAATGTTTAATCATATTTATCTTATATAAACATTTTTCTCTAATTTGCCATGAAAGAATACTATTTAATAATGGCAGGAACTACTTTTCCAGAAGTATTAATCACTTCTTCTGCAATGTGACTTTTTCTATTAACGTTTAAGATAGCTCTGAAGGCTCAGTGTGGTGACGCAGGACTGTAATTCCAGCACTTGGGAAGCCGAGGCAGGAGAATCAATGGAAGTTTGAGGCCCACTTGGGTTACATAGCAAAATCTGGTTTCAAAAATGCAAAGATAAAATAAAACAAAATATTTATGAGAATAATGGTTTTACAGACTCAGAAAACATGGTAGTATGCTACTGCCAATTAATAGTGGCAATTTGCAATTTTGGTATTTAGCAGGATGTAGAAAAGTGAGGTGCACACATGTGTTTTTAAAACATATTACTCAGTTTCAGTGTGTCATGCATTCTTTCCTTCATCTCATTTTTCTTTGAAGAAAGGCTGCACTGTATAAACAAACCATTTCCAGCCTTTATGATTATGAAACAAATGTGAGCAAATCCATCGGTTATTTTCCATTGTCATTCTGTAGTAACTGCTGGTCCTGCTGTCAGTGAGCTGACCCTGGAAATGAAGTCTTTACCTAGTATTTTTCTCAGTAGTTGGTTGTGATACAGAACTGGCCAGCAAAATAATCTAACTGGTGATTGACAGTCTTTGTCTTAATGGCACAGCTTATATAAATTTGTATACTAAAATATACTAGGCTCATCAAAAGGAAGCTGTTGGTGCAACTGTGACTGTACATTACTCAATTTACTTCAGCCTGGGATGGTTTCCTCTTGTTTCATTCCAAGCAAACCCCTATTGATGATTCAAGTTACTGATGACTTTCTTCTGCCGTAGTCTTTGCTAACTTTTCCAGAGAACTAGAGAATCAGGGAGCATCAGGAACCTACACCCTCAGAAAGACCCTGCTCTACATATCTTTTATCTACTCTTTAGTATTTTTCCATTAGTTTTCCTGGATGTGGAAACATTCTCAAAATCTAAAATAACATCTGGAACCACTGGTGTTACTAAATTATGAAATGAAACAATCTTTGAAAAAACAGCAACGAAAATATAAGTGCTTGTGGATCAAATTTTCAAATTAATCTAATTTGCTAATGTATTTTGACATAGGATTCTGGAATACATTATCAGGTAAAATTGAGGGGATGGAAATTTATCTAATATATAACACAGAAGTAAAAGTGTGACATAAGTGTTTAGGGTGTTAAATTCTTATACCTACCACATTAAGCAAAATAAATTCTGCAAAGAGCAACATATCTGATCTATCTTTTGTAAAGATCGAGCATCTCAGCCTTCAGAAAACGTTCATGGAATGCCTCTATTAAGTCATTCATTTTAATATGTGCTTTTAAAGGAAAAGAGTTATTAAAAGCATAGAAAATTATGACCCCAAAAATGTAATGGCAACAATGGAATCCTTGAAATATATGCATTATTTATACCCAATAGTCATTATTTAATGCACTGGAACCAGAAGATTGAAAGAGAAAAATGATGAAATACAAATACCTATAGCTGTTCGGAGGTGGGAATTGCGATGAAACTAGGATTAATGGGGTAATAAAGAGGAGAGAATTTTTTATACCTACACACTACAATTTTTGCCATTTCATTTCAATCTTAATTTTTAGGATATTGTAGTTTCACAGTGTTTCTTTGATATCAGCATACATTTACAACGCATGACACTTGCATTTGTCCTGGGCTGTCGGCACGTGTTGGTTTCCCACCTGCAGCATTTTTATCCCGACGACCTCCTCAACTCCCCTCTTCCTTCCGCCCCGTACGCCCCGTCTGTCTCCCCGGAGTCTACTTTCTTGTTTCCCACCATCTCTCTTTTATTTTGTCCTTACATTATTTACATTTTCAGTCTCTGAAACTGTAAAAATCATACACTAAGCAATAGATTGTGCATAACAAGTTTCCAAGGCAGGCGTGCTTTCTGAAAACAAATGTTAATAGGTACACGCTGATTTCTAGTTTAAAAAGCTTAACTCGATGCTTCTGAATAAGCCTCGCATGCAGTTTTGGAGCTTGAGTAAAGTCAAAGGTATACATTTGGGCACTAATTAAAAGTTACAGTAAATTTGACAAAAAATACTTTTCTTTGAAACCACCAATTTGTTGTTGGGAAATATTTTTCTATTCAAATATTCTACCCCATGTGGTGGGAATATATTTTATATTTTTCACAAATGAGGAGAAATTCAAAGCACAGCTGGCGAGGTGACTGAAATATAATGCAAACCTAAGGGCCATTCTATGGAACACTTAAAAGTTCCATTACAATGTTCCATTCTCAGTGTAATATTTTTTACTTAAACTCAAATTAATCACCATGCTTTTATTTAGTCAGTAGCATCAGGAATATTGTTAAACAATATCTTACCCTTCTGTTCACTGTATTTCAAAGAGTGACCACCGATTTTACATGGGAGGAAAATGAGCCTGGAAATATATGAGATGATGTTCACAGTAATATAGTTGAAGGCAATTAACTTAAGAATTTTTGATATATTTATATATGCATGGCTCTCCTGTATGCATCAACATGGAGAAACATATTTTATAACTGCTGATTCGTTCCTTTATCCATTATTTTATTCAAGAAAAGTTAAATAATATGTATGTGTTTTACTTGGTATTAATGCTGAAAATACAAAAATGAACAAAAATAGTGATTTCAAGGACTTAGTGGTCTAGGTGAAGTAAAAATGTGAATTAAACGTGGGAGGTGGTAAGAAAAAAATAATCACAATATCCCATGTGAACCCAGATATTTAGGCTGACAGGTCTTCAAAATGAAGTTCCTATGCAAAATGTATTTTTAATTTTTAAAATATTGCAAAAGTGAAAATAAAGGACCTTCAAGGTAAAGATTACAGAATGAGCAACTTGAGTGTGGACACCAAAAATAGAACCTCCTTCTTTATCGAGCCAAGTCCTCATTCAATCGAGACTTGTTTTGAGAATCGAATGTATACCACTGACTGATCTAAGTGCGTGGGACAGATAAGGCCCTGCTCTCATAGAGCTCTCATGATGGAAAATAGTGTGAACAATGTCCAAGCAAGGCATGGCGAGAGCAGGAATGGAGCAAGTGACAGGAGAAGTGGAAGATAAGGAATGTATTTGGAAAACATTTAGAAGGTAAAATGTGGGCTAACTAGATTTGCGTGACAAGAGAGAAGAAGTCTAAGGAGAGTCTCAGGCTTTTGGCTTGGAGAATTAAGTAGGCATTTTGTTAGAGCTGCAGTGAAATAGAGATGAAGTCAATTTTAGATAGGTTGAGTTTTTGCTGTTTCGTGAGGATATAGTGGGCAGAGTAATGCATGTACAATTCAGCTAGTAAAGGGAAGAACCACAATAAAGTACACACAAATGTCTGTTTCATAATTTAAATCCTTAAAACAATAAAAGGCACCTCATTGCTCTATAAAAGATATAAAGGAACAATGGAGAATGGTTAACTAAAAATTAAAGTGTTCAAAAGTGTACCTACACAATACAGGTTAATTAGAATACCTTGGTATTATTTCTACAGGAAAACTAATAGTTAACACAAATGGGAAAATCTTGAATATGTGAATATTTATACCTGTGTAAAATCAGGGCCTTGTGTGAATATGTTTCAGGAAAATTCTGAACAATTTTTCATACCCAAACAGAAGTATGTTCCTAGTTATGCCATCTGTAATTCCACTTATACATTATGTACAAATTAAAAGTTTATATGCAAATTCCATATAGTATACGATATTAACCACAATTCTGACAATGGTAAAATGGATACTCTACAAACATACATGAAATAGTAATCAGTTTTCAAAATATAAAAACTTGACATAAACTAATGTCAAGCTAAGTGTACAATGAACAAATTCTAGCAAATGGCTTAGCTATATCTCCAAGTCTTTCTTTATTTGATTGAAGGGGGATTGTGTCTATATAAACATAATTATGTGCCTATTGACTAGTCATTCTAAATCATAAACCTTCATTTGTAATAGAAATAGAGTGATGAAATGTGAAACTAAGAAAAAAGTGATGAAATGCAAATTATAAGTAAATCTGATTATTCAAAATACTTAGAACAGGTGAGAAAACAAGGCTGAAGAAAGAACTTCTCAGTTCTATATTTTACCAGGGCAGTTTGTTTCATGTTATGCCCATTTAAAAATATTTTCCATGATAACTTACATGTATAAACTACTTTCAACAGTTCCTTTGAATTTTAAAAAATTATATTAGATATTGTCAAATAACTCAGCACATTGAATATTTATTTTAATATTCCCAGTGATATATAGATCGACATTATTCAAAAGCATTTGTTTAAAAGTCTATATGGCTAAATGATTAAAGCTATTCGAAGGTAATATTTTAGCTGTAAAAAACAGCAAGGAGGAGGAAGAGTTATTAAATCTCACACTCACTTGACTTAAAATCTATAGCCCCCTTGGAAGAATATGAAATCATGGAAAGCAAACCAACCCCTGCAATGTTTTTCTTAACATATTGCCTGCACCTGTATATAATCGTAATTTCCCAAAGCATTACTGCATAGGGCAAAGGTCATAGAGTTACTCCATATAGAATAGCCCTTTAATTCCAGAATGCTAGTGTCTCACTTTAACCACACATTCAATCTGAGCCTGAAATTAGCAATGCAAGGAATGTTATATTGGCCCTTCATGGTCATGTCTTGATTAGTACCTAGAGGCACAAAAGAAGTTTTAACCACGGGACCATTCAAAGAAGCTGTGCAGTAAAAGAGGAAGCAGGGCCAAAGAGACATATCAAAACCCTAAATTTTCCCTTAGCTCTGCAGAAGTTTTGTGAAATTTGTCCTAAGGGAGAGGATACAGGAAATTGAGTAATATTTTGTAAAGATGATTAAACCCTTGTGTCTCTCAATAACCTAACACATATAAGGCCTAGAATTTCAAGACATTAGATAATGTAAATTAAATATATTAGATATTTGAGAGATGTAAGTAAATACATTTCAACATATTACTTATCACTGTTTACACTGAAACTATTAACATTTGAGTATACATCTGTATCCAGTAAAATCAATGAAAGACAAGGTGAAGGAAAGATGACACAATGTCAAAATATAATGAAGCGATGGGAAAATATGCCAACTTCCTTACCAGTACTTGGGACTCGTCTAGCAAGCAAATTATACCAGCTATGTATAAACTTGTAATTCATTAATGTTTCACTATCAGGTTAATGCCCTAAAGCATAAGAAAGGTAGTCAAGAATAAAAAACTTGAATCAATGAATGTACACCCAAGCGAGTGCCACACAGTATCTCTGTTTATGAATGCAGCAGATGCCTGCCAACATTTTTCTGAAGAATCTGAGTGAAAATAACTTAAGAGAAGTACATATTTATGTCTTCACGAATGACTCAAACACTCAACTTCCACATAAAATAGTCTGCAAACATTGACGTCATGCTCTGTGTGCATTCTCTAATTTCCCAATCATTTTCTCTACTTGTTGCATTTTGAAGAAATTGTCTGAGGAAATGCAGTCGCACCCAATTTTAGTAAAAAATGCCAAAATTCACCCCTGTATCAAGGACCAAACAGAAGCAGATGAAAATCAATTTTAAAGACAAAGGCTGAGAAAATTTTTTCGGCTCATTGTCACACCCATTGCACTCCTGAACCCACAAACCTTAAATTACTGAGCTGCATTGGAACTCCTATGTGTTTGGTCTGAGAAATAGAATACAATATGAGACATGAATAATTGTGAGCTACTGAGGAACATTTCTGAAAAGGAGGCCTAATGAAGAAGTGTAAGATACCAAAATGAATGTCAAATGAATGAATATATACGTACACACACGTTTATATGCTATATAAAGTATATAGATTAATTGGAATAAAATGACAAAACTACTCATATTTACATAGAAAATAATTACAGTTAATTTTCTTCTTATAAATTCCAGATAAACATAAGGACTTTGTTACATGCAATATTGTTTTTCAAATCCACATAACTTTTAAAGATGTATATAAAGCATTCTATACTCTGGCATATAAAGTTCCATCATGGTGAAATCAGGATACCAAGTACTTTTGCAAGCATTTTCCCATTTTTTGCATGCAGTTGGTGACATAATTATATACCCTTTTTTACATGTCAATTTTGGGAATATTCCCAGAGTGTAATGAATTACTGGATCCTATAAAATTTAGGATTATGACATCATGCAATGGTAACACTAAATTCTTTAGTTTGTTGAGGAGGATAGAGGCTCAGACTATTTCAACACCTGAAGTAAATTATATTCATAGAAATTTTGAAGTTTGAAAATATGTAGCATCCATACAGTTTTTCTCTTCATTGTGGTTGTATCTTCTACCCATTGTCTAGAATACTGACATTCAACCTGATAGCGTAACCGATCAATGTCTCTGCTACGGCTACCGCCGGGGTAACTAGCCTTCTGTAAATCACAGATGGGACAGGAAATAAAATTCCTAGTCTTTTTCTACAGGATGCAAACTCCATGATTCTGTATTATTATCCATCACCGCATGAGTATCTCCCTATTGGTCAAGTTATTGAAACATGCTGTCATGAGCACATTGAAAGATACACTAGTTCTCCATTTGCATTTTGTTTTTCCAAGTTGTTTACCGGTGGTAGAGAACTGAGAAACACAAAAGTTGCCCCATCTTCCAGCTTGTTTCCCTTCTGTAAATACTGTGCGTAATACTTGTGACCCAGGATGCTGTTGTTCTCCTTCATCTCCTACTTTAACTTTCCTCAGTTCCCTCCTCCCATTAATTTGCATTTTTAGCCTTTTCACTTCATGCACTTTGTCCATTTCTAAAGAAAGGAAAAGTAAATTAAATATACTAATCTCTGCTTCTGGTAAAAATATTTCTGTTTTCTTGACCTTGGGTTTAATTCTCAATGCAGTGATTTTTATACCAATGTGCAGTTACATTTTCATCACTTTTTATGTAGTATGTTTTACACATTATACTGATTTAAGTTGAATTAATGACTATATAAAAAGAACACATCTGTCATTTGAAACAAAAAAATAGTATCTTTTCTTTGTGTGCGAGTGCGTGCAAGACACTACAATTAATCTTAAACTCTGTTGTACCAATTCAATTGAGTTTAATTTATTAAGTTTTATTTTCATAGAAAGTAAAAAAATCTACAGTTTTTTACTTTTAAAACTTTGCACCTGATAATAATACAAATAAACTCCATCACTTCCTTTGTGCTAGTGAAAGTTTTAGAAGTCCTGTGGTGCACTCCCTTGATAGTTGTAATTTACTATTATTACTCCACTTCTGAAAGTACGGAAATCCTTTGGAATGACCTCGGTTTTTATTCTTTTCTGAATGACTGGCTTTGATGAGTTATCATAACTTCTAATGTTAAGTTTAAAGGCAATACTTTCAACTTTAAAGTATGAGCCACAGTTATTACAACCAAAGAAAAACCTTCAATATTGTAACCTGAGATTTAGCATTCTTACTTCGAAATATTTTGAACTGAAATGATTTCTTTCGATGTGTATGTATATGTTGCTATGTGTTTATGTTTCCCTAATTGCAAACTTGAGCACAAGTTTGCTCCATTGCAGTCCTTAATAGAAGTCTGGAAATATTTGAAATCCTGGAGACCAGATGCAGAAATCCTATTGAACAATCAATCTTCCCTTACATTCAAAACCCCTGTGATCAGGCCAGCTTCCTCTAGGATTCTACAGCTGCCCAGTAAAATGACCATCGCACTTCTGTGTCAATATGTTTCTATTATTAACATTGAGCATTTTATTTCTCTTCACCTGTTATTGTCCTTTTATAGCTCCACATTTCCCATTTTCTGCTCATTTATGATAGCAGAGAATAGAAATGAAAAAGATTTTATTAATCTCATTTGTAAAGTAGAACCATTTCATTGTATCCAAAGAAAATACTTTATTAAGTCTTTTTACCCTTTCAGAAATGATATTAAATTTTGAAATTTGATGCTCTTGTATTAAAATAAAAAGCATGACTTTCGATGATATGCAAAATGAGGCTCTTATTCTCACTATTTTGATCTACATGTAAAAGATTGAAGATTTCAGGACAAAGGAAGGTTAGAAATATCTACATGTTTAATATAATATAAATCTAGGAGAAATTGTTATAAAATTCCTTTGGGGTGTTTAAGTGCTTTCTGTAGATGTGCAAAGATAAATTACAAATGTTCTTCTCTCTTAAAGCACTAAAAAAAAAAAAACCACTGCCACCCTGGTATTGCATCATCTCTCAACTTCAAGATTATTCATGCAAGTAGATAAGCTAAATGTTTCATGTGTGCTTTGGTCCAGAATTTAATAAAGGTCATGATGATTATAAGTAAATCAGTAAAATAGCACAATAGTAGTCAGAATATGTAAGATGTGTGTGTTTGTGTTGTGTGTGTGTGAGAGAGAGAGAGAGACAGAGACAGAGAGACAGAGAGAGAGAGAGAGATTTGAGATGCGATTTGTTTGGAGGTTTCCACTTATGGAGGGTAGCTAAACCTTAAAAGTAATAACATTCTCCCAGTTTCCCTTTAGGCAGGATGTCTGCCACTTTCACTGCCTCCCCTTTGACCTTCAGGCTCAAATATAGCTTCTCCCACATAGAGAAGCATAATCTTGATTTGATCTGGGTGTTACACTGGTACTGTAGTTAATGCCCAACAGCTGAGCTGCCTGATTTATCTTTTCTCTCTTTCTCAGTACTCCTGGTTAAAATAATATACATTTTGTGGAGGACAGGAATTACATACAAGGCATGACTATTATGACTAGAGGGAGAAAGTTTCCAGACTCATAGGCTGAACTTTGCTTTATGATGTGTTAACCAAATAACGTATTTGTTAGGGTGAAAATGTCTCCCATTACCAAAGGGCATTGTAATAAAACAGTTGTCTTTTCTCAAGGGCTAAGATTTGATTGTCTACCAATTTCCATCAACAGGAAGAGCTGCAGTTCAAGTAGTGAAATGATCTCTCTTCAGGTACAAATTAACAACACGACCAAAGGAATTTGTCACTAAAATTCTAATGGAATACCCAACCGTGAAATTTTTCCCATGTTCTTTCTTCCCGTTTCTGTCTGTTCCCTTTACACTGTACTTGCAGTCTTATAAAGGCACAGATGTTTCAAACCTGATCCCTGATATGCTAGTTTTGTTCTGCTATTTCTTTAACATCAGGTCTGTTTCCTCTCAATAACAACTTGCAACAGGTCTGACATCATCAATGGCACTCTTACTGTGCAACAGTCTTTTCTGTTTAACCTGTTGATTTCAGGTCTGACCTACTATTCAGTCTTGAAGGTCTCTCATCCTGTCCTCTACACCCCTCTGTCCCATGGATCCACTTTCTTCTACATCTCTTCAGGCTTTCCCGATGATGTGATCCTTATCTTATCATCAATAAGACAGGCTTCTATTCAAAGAATGCCCAAACATGTAACCTTCTTAAAGAGTGTTGGAACTTCTGCATTCCATGTTTCTTGGAATTGTGGGATAGGATCTATTCTATTTCTGCCCTGTGCTTCTATGGTAACTGCCCATCCTTCCTTAAAAGTATTTTTCTTTTCTGAACTACATTTTTACCACTTATACTACCTTTTCTACATTTGAAACTTGACATATGACTTAATTCTATCTTACCTAAATTGTGTCCCAAATATATTAGTTTGTTTTTCATATTGGTTATAAATTTTGTCCCAAATAGAAATCATGCCTTTTATTGCCCAAAATTCTATTCTACAATTCACACAGGTTGAAGATTTTCATGACCACCATTGCTTAGTGATGCTTTGAATTTTTCTATAGCTGATACTTTTTGAATTTTTAAGTAACTTTCAACATGTTATCATCCATGCAATAATTTTCATAACATACACCAAATTCAGTTTTCTCTTATACCTCCCTCTCCATATCGTTTAGTGATATCATCCAACTCCATTTCCATCTGTCTGGACTCCCTTCCTTTTGCACTCTGTTCCCCTTCTTTTTAGTGCTGGAGATTTACCCCTGCTTGGCAAGCACTGAGGTACATGCCCAGTACACACATTTGTGTCTGCCCGACTAACTTTGTTCTTTCCATTTATTGGGTAGTAAGCCCAAATCTTTCAAATATGTCCTTAGCTTACACCATTTATCTGTTTTCAATGGCACTCTTAAAGATTTGACACTTCTTTACCAAAGCATTACCAAAGTTGTCATATAAAGTGCTGTCTCTAGTCAGATATTCTGCAACATCCTCAACTGTCTCCCAAAATCTTATTGTAGGGTCTCAACACAAGCACATTTCAAGGGTGTGCATATTTTCCGTGTCTAGCATGATGTCAGACTTGTTGCAAGTTGTTAAAACTTTACTCCTACATAAATGTTAGTGAATTCTGGGCACTTTTGGACCTACTACATGATCTTTCAGGAAACCTGTTTAAGTTTGAAACTGACTAATTCTACCAAATTGTACTTATTCCTTTGAGAGTTCACTGTATGTTTTCCACATGCAATCAAGAAATCTAATCATTCTTTACAAACATATGGGGGAAAGCAAAAATACTCATCTATCTTGCAAAGCTGATGTTGGACAATTAAGAACTGCAGACTTTGAGATCTTATATTCTTAGATCTAGAACTTAGATTTGAACTGTGTTCAAATTCAAAATCATGATGCTGAAAGGAGTTTGTGTGATTTTATTACAAACATTCCTGTAGTCCTGGTGCCTTGAACAGTTCTTGATGTACAAATAGGTACTGAAAAAGAAGTCTGAATGAATGAATGGCGAAAGACATGCTGTAAAAAATCATCCCTTTGAGTATTTCATTTCACTGTCAAAAAGTTAATATTTATAGCCACCTGTAAGATAACAAAAATTCCACACTGATTCAGCAGAAGAGAACAAAAGCTGTCCATTTTGCTCTTTTAAGGAGGTAGAAATCTTTCTCTACCATTCTCTCAAAATAATAAAAGAGGAAAACACACAAACTCTGAAGTCTATGAGTTTTCTTAACTAAATCAACAAAATGTGCACATTTCTGAATCCTTGGTCTTCCTTTTTAAAATTAAAATGCCTGCTAGCATGTGCATTCACAGGTAAAAATTGGAAAACAATGAGAAAAATGGATACAAGCAAGTATAAGTCCATACACGCATTAGATACATCTGAACATCAAACTTCGTTTTAGGAATGAAATCATAGTTTAAAATTTATATCAAGCTATTTCAAAAGATTTCTTATGAGAAGCATTGCACAAGGCATATGTGTGCTAACACAGACACATGTACTTATTGACTCATTCAGAAGTTAAAGTGAAACAATAATGTACAGACAATCAATTTTCTTTAATCAATCTGAAGGTGAGTCACCTTTTACATAATTTTATATTTGTAACAGCACAGTTGGGCCTATTATCACATATAGGAGACTTAATTGATTAAAGGTAACGCTGTGGGTACAGAACGCAAGAAAACGGAAACTTTAAAATACCATTTCCTTTTAATAGGAAAAAAGAATATCTATCAGGGTAACCTGAAGCTCATTCATTAGGATAACTTGTTGGTTCCAACTTATCCATCCTGGATAAGTTTTGTGGATGCCTAGGGAACTTATATAGATTTTTAAGAAAAGGAAATAATTCTTATTTTTCAAGAATTAAAAGAGACTAACTTAGTCCCAGCCCGAATTTCCACTTGCAAGTTCACATAACCACCATTGGAATTAGGTAGTCTTTGGAAGAGAACTTACATTTCAAAGAGGGCTCAGAAACCAGTGCTAAGTGCTAAGTGTCAGCCTTTTTGCTTGACATCATTTTCTGTCCTTTCTCGCTGCTCCAAAATGTGTCCTAACTCTAAAACCTAAAACATTACAAGTGCTCTTTGGTACTTTTAATCTTATGAGAGCTCAGTTTTTAAATCATAAATTTACGAGAGGGCCACTGACAATGTTATCATAATCACTGAGGTAATTTTAATTCTTAAAACTCAGAATCATGAAGTCTAGTTCTCAGTGCTGCTTTTGCTTTAATATGTTTGCTTTTTTATTTCTTAAAAAAGAAAGATGTGGTTGTTGTTCAGGTTGAACTCTCCTTTTTACTCTTCTTTGCTCTAGAAAACTAATCAGACAGCTTAGTTACACATTTTTTAGGAACTGCATAAAGTCTAAACCTTCAAAATGAACTTTTGGAGATACTCACTTGAACTCAATTTCCTTTAAGCGGTCTAGTTGAGCCCTGTGCTATTCAATGGGTCATTTGTTATGTTAACCCGCTCTAGAGTACATCAAAAGACCTTGTCACTAATTGATTATGTTTCACCGCCATGATTCACAGCGCTGTAGGGACAATTACATAACCGTTTGAGCTTTGCGAAACTGTGAGTTTCAGTAAACACAGTTCTTTGTTATTAGGAAGTCTAGTGGGCATGTGCGCAGCCAGGATCACGGTATGTAACAGGATCTTGCTCCCTTCTCTAACTTGTGACTCACAAAAACCCCTTTTCTGTGGCAACTGGAGTTCTTGAGAACAGCTGCTGATCTCACACAGAAATTAAAACCATTTGAGTTGTTTTGATTTATGTTATGTCCCATGGGAAAAGAAATGAAAAATTGATGCTTGGTGTAAACAAAAGGCCATTTCTCTTAGCTATAAAAAGCAATTGTTCTAAAGATTCTGACATATTTCTTTTACTGAAATGTTGCAAAATTCTGTTCATGTGTTGCTAAAAGTAAGATACGTAAGCATATTCTAGGAAACCAATTGCTAAGTTCCCTTCAATCATCATTGTTCTAGAGCTGTTCCTTTATTACCCCTCTTCTGAAAGGAAAATTTGGCAGGAGTAGCATGGGCTCTAGTGGAATGCAACTGTCATGGGGCATCTTTACAACGATACTTACCTTGGAAAGCCTGAGACATTTAGTTTTCTTTTCTCTGTAGGAGTTCTCTAAAGAAAGAGTTCATTATCTTGGACTTTAACATTTCACTGTGTATCAATTATTTTCAACAATGATTATTGAAAAGAGCTATACTGTTCTTATACTGATAAATGCTTAAGTTCACTACTGTTAACTCCTTTAGTGTGCTTATACATATACATATATATATATATTAATGTCAAAACATATATATTTAATGTGCAAATACATATTTAATGTCATTTTACTTTTAGTTCCTCTTGGTGAGGAGGCCAGGTCTTTTTATAGCCAGCATTCTCTTAGGATCTTGTGAAAACAGATCATCAGGAGTAACCTGTAACCACACCAGCTGGCCTGATTGATTCGCAACACACGAACGAAAAGCCTTTGGGTTTAAAGTGCATTTCCCTCCTCCCCCAGCTCATTTTATACTTTTTATTCTGTGTTTTTATTTTTAATGGTCTCTGACCCTGGAGGAACAGTGAAAGATCAAGCACATTACAGACGATAACACGGCCCCCCTCCGGAAGCAGGGCTGAAGGCTTCAACCTTTCAGTAGCCCAGGCTGTCTATTTTTCTATTTTATGGTTCCTTTGAAAAGGCAGAACCATTATTTTTAGCAAATAGTAATGAAATATTACTTGAACATGGGAGTAGCGTTTCTTTGTCTCACACTGGGGCATTCTGAGGCAGAACACCAACTGATTCTTAAACTGCCACAGTACTTGCACACCCCAGTCAAAAACCTTATTTGTCTTTCTTTTCATGGGTTAAGGTGTAAACCAAGCTTTAAGTAACTTAAAATTAGCTAATTTTATCAGTCTAAATTCTTCATTAAAGTACATATGTAATTATTTTTAAATAAACAGGGAAATAACTTCAATTTTACTTATACTGAGAAAAGTCCACTGAGTAAGCTATGAAGTTATTGACTTGAAAATTTCAATCCTGGACTCAGAAAGACAGAAAATGGATTAAATACTATTCTCTCCAAAATAGCTGAGCACAGTACTAAGATAATTTTAAACATGTTTAATATAGTGGAACTCTAATGGCTGCATGCGTTGTGAAGTGTCTTTGAATTCACTGTATTGAGAACATTCCACATTTGAAGCCAGCAGACTGAACAGCTGTGGTGAAAGTGAACACGTTCTCCCAGTGCAGTTGAACACCCTATTCCACTGTATGAGTTTAACATCCTCTCATCTGAGGCAAGATGGTTGTATTCTTTTCATCACTGACTGTATATTGTCAGGTATCTTCCAGATTAAATTACATCGGCAGAGACTAATACTCATGCTTTCAAGTCATTTCTTTGAGTAAAATGAAAGTCAGAGGATAGAGGATGAGGAAATTCTAGCCAAGCATATCACATCCTGACTTCAACATTTTCTGTTTGAAAATTTACCAAGTTCTCTAGGCCCAAATTCTTCACCAAGAAAGGGGATTAGTATGCATCTTATTAGGAATTATGAAGATAAGTCAAACAGTTTCTGAAATGCGATAAAGGTGCATAGGAGTTTTACACAATTTATATGTGTTATGATAGATGAACTACAAAAAGTGCAAATCAGTGTTTAGAAGAATATTACTATGGCTTGGTTGATGATTTGAAAATAAAGTAACTTAAGATGCAGTGTTTGAACTGCTAGAGAAAATAATGTTCTTGAGATAAAAATAACATGTACTTTAATTAGGAGAATTTATGAGAAAATAAGAGAGACTTTTTTCCCAAGTCTCTTACGTGAACTCTTAGTAATTAGGTGGTGCTCATCCTAAAGTCTAAGGAAAGTCTGGGATTGAAAGTGAAAATAGCAAGGTGCAGTTCAGTAAAGACAGAAAATCAAGAGTTGTACAGATCTGATCAGCGAACATAACTGACCAAAAATTGAAACACCAACAGGAAATTCTGGCCTCAAAGGGTTGATAAAAATCTCATAAAAATATTTAAATCTTCAAAATCTTAAAAACCTAAGAAAGCAATATATATAAAATTTAAATATAGATTTTTAAAAATAAATTTGAGGGATGGCTCAGAAAATACATGGTATTGTGATATGCTACTGAGCCCATAGATTTCCAATTTATAAAGTGTTTATAGTACAAACATTTCCTATAAGAAGACACATTTTTCCTTTCCTTCATGTAAATCATTTATGCCAAAGAATACATCTTCTCCATAGCAATGTAAAATCCAGACCTCAGGGTAAATCCCTATCTGCCATTTCCCACAGTCTGTATGAGTCTTATATTATGAATTCATATTTTCTTCTGTAGCTCATTAGCTTCCTTAACACAATCATATAAATTTCAATAGATGGAAATATCTAATAAATACTGCAAAAATAAAGCAATACGGAAAGGTTATTCAAATGGGTGGGAATACATGGTAATTATTCCAAAGCAACATTAAAAAAAAGAATGCTTTGTTTCTTTTACCTTGGAAAGTTGAGAGCTATTCTTTAATGATATTTAATAAAGACATACCTAGAGGAAATATGAAATTAGAAATAGTGTGCTCTTGAGTTGGCTTTGAAATCAATCATTTGGGAAAAAATACTTCAGAATTTCTGAAAAAATAAAATTCTGGTATAGAGACATGACATATTTTGGAATGAGGATATAAAATATGCTTTCTCTTCTGATTGCATAAATTTTACCCATGCATCTACCAGCTACAATATTGTCATTGTATAAGCAACATTCCAGAAGACTCCAATCAGGAGATAAGGAAATGTTTAATGAGCACAGATACACCACATAGGATTTATTTTTGGCTGAACTAAAATGAAAGCTCCAGACAAAATTCCAGGAACTGAATGTTAGTACAGGAACTGTACACGCCATACACATGTCTGGGTAATCTAATCAGCCCGATTCTCCTTTGCATATACAACTCTGCTTCCTTCTGAGAATTTCCATATTTACATTGCTCACCACCTGATATGGCTCATTAAGTCAAAATAAGCTGATGAGAGTTGAGAATGATATTCGCTATGATTTATCCTCTGTTTTTGAGCATAACATTGGAAGAAGTGAGGAGTCATTAAAAGAGACACTAAAATTTACTTCTACATGATTCCTGCTGCTTTTGAGAAGACAGAGCTATCATAAGTCAATTCTTTTAAAAATTCTCTCACTCAGTGGAATATCTCCCTAATTCTTACATTAGAAACTCTGCTTATTTTTTACAGGACCTGCTTTTTTAACAAAGTTGTGATGATTTGTTCAAATGAGTCAAACTTTTCGTTCATTTTCAAATTTATTTTCACTAAATTGATGGAAAGAACCAAGTGCTACACATTTAAACACTAAAAAGAAGAAGTTATACAATTAATAATATTGGGGAAAAAGAAAGTAAAGAGTGGTGTAAGGTTCTTTAAAATCTAATTTGGGTCTACAACATCCTACTCTCATGTAATGTAAGTTAAACATCTAGGAAAAAGAAGAGAAGAGAATATACCCTTTATACTACCCATCACGGCCTAAATTGGTAATATGACAAAATACCAAAGAAACCAGGGAAGTGCAGTGTGGGTGATTCAGTGTTTTGTTGAACTTTAACCCAATGTTGGTGTCTTCTGCATCATTTATAATCACAGAGAAAACAGTATTCTTTTGTGTGAACAAAGCCACCCAAGAAAAACACAAAAGCTAACTTTGGAAGTTGGGTCAAGGATACTAAAAAATAAAAAATATTCTATGTTCTCCACAGTCTTCAGTTACTATGATTTTTTAAAGTTTCATTTCTCTTAATCAATAAAATTACATTTTAGCAAATATCTTCAACCCTCTAAGGAATTGGATAGATGCAAGGTATTATTAGTTAACTACCACAAAAGAATGCTAGTCATCGCCAGTTAATCTACATTAAGTTTTTTTTCTCTAATTATTTTATTCTACCCTGACAGTGGAGTAATATCAAGTAAGTAAGATACTAAATTTGGAATTAATAGAACTATATGTGTGTCCCCCAAAATGACATTTCATGCAGGGATCTCACATTTCATTCAAAAATGGAAATTGAGGTACCACTGACAAACAATAATGTGTACATATTTAACTTATATATTTGGTAAATTTTGACTTATGTGTAAAATTATGTATAAATGGATAAAACTATGCCATTATCAAGATAATAATAATTTCCTTGACCATTAAATATTTCTCCCACTTTCTGCATTTTTTCTGTCTATTCTCACTACCTCAATCCTAAGCAACTACCAATCTGTTTTCCATCACAGGTCATTATTTTGGGCTGGGTATGGTGGCTCATTCCTGTTATCTAAACACTTGAAAGGCTGAGGCAGGAGGATCACTGCAAATTCAAGGACAACCTACTCTACAAAGTGAGCTCAAGCTCAGTCTGAACTGCATAGTGATACTCTGGCTGAAAAAGACAAAAATAAAACAAAACAAGTCATTATTTTGCACCGCCTAAGTGCTACATAAATTCAGTTACGTGTTATATATTTATTTGCCTGATCTATGCACAGCCGGATAATTTTGGAAGATGTACCTATAGTTTAGTGTGTGTTAAAGGGCATGTCTTTTTGTTGCTAAGTAGCATTTTACTAAAACTTGTATATTCTGAATGAATATACTTCTATTTTCTAATTCTTACACTGATGTGCACTTGAGCTGTTTCTAGGTTTGGATGATTATAACTAATGTTATGAAGATGAATGTGAACGCTCCTTACATAACTGTATCATTTAATTTATCTCTTAATTTAATTCCAATTTTAGGAATGGAATAAGAATATCATATAGTAATAAATATTTTATCCTATAAAATTACTAAACCTTTTTCCAAAAAGCAACATTTTCTCCAGAAATACATGTGAGTTCCTTTTCTTCCCCCTCTTCGCCAACACCTGGTATGGAGAACATTTCTGTGTTTTCGCCCTTTTACTAGCCACGCCCCTAACTTTATCTTTATTCAACATTTTCTGATCTCAGTGGTAATAGTCGCTCACCAACAAATTCTAACATATTCAAAGGCATGTTGCATTGTAATCTTTCCTTAATATTTAAGAATTGGAAAAGACAATGAAAAATGAAAAATAAAAAGGAAAGAGACATTGTAAAAAATATTTGCAGAAGTCTGACTCAATAATTAAAAAGAATTCAATTATTTTAAAATTCAAGGGCTTATATTACACTTCCATTTAGTATATTATGATAATTCTATAGGATGAGAGTTATTACTATGAGATCTTTATAAGGAAGTTTCGATGAGGGAGATTAAAGATTTGTCTGAATTTTCTGCAGTAGTAATAGAACAATGTAAACCCAAATTTTTCTACTATTAATGTTTAAAAACAACATCTGAATGTGTAGAAAGAAAATTATATGCTACTGGCTTTTAAGAAATAGTAATTATTTCGTTTATCTAGCATAGGTTGAGGTTTGAAGGAATATAGTTGAAAGTTGAGAAAAGGAAGAACTCCAGTGTAGCAGCAGGAAGTGAATGTTAGAACCAGAATCCCTTTTCAGCATATTTAACCACCAAAAGACTACTGAAGCAGGTATTTGGATGCTTAAAATTAGTAACAGTATATAAATCTGAGACAGTTTTTCTCAGAGGAATAAGCAAGTTGATACTCATTATATAAATCTTTTTAACAGTAAAATATACAAAAATAATAAAGGATGCGTTCATAATTCCCTTTGAATTTATTTTACTAATACTGTTGCTTTAAGTTTAAAGTTTATAAATGTGTCTTTCATGAGAGTTGAAAAAGTTCTCTTTATGTTCTTGACAGAATATGGTATTAGAAGAGAGGAGATAGGTGATAAATAAAAGAAACTGATATTAAAATCCTGAGGCTCAGATTTCACCCTCCAAGCATTACTTTTTGAGTTCTTTACTCATCAAGATATACTATATTTTTTCATTCTACAGGACAATCACAGCATTCAACACAAGATCATCTAAGTGATAAGGTACACTGAAATTCTTGGAATAAGTTCCCAGAAGGGATGAGAAATTGTTTAAGCTGCAAAGCAATTTTCATTTACTAGAAACAATTAAAGGCTAAAGTTAAACCTTTATGGCAAACAACATTTGAAATTACTGACAATCCCCACAAATGTAGAAGATATATTTGCACATTTGCATAGACTGATTGGACAAAAGTTCAAAATTTATTCTGAGACTATTCAGAATAAAATGTCAAGTAGTTCAGTGAACTGTTCTTTGATGTAGAAATGTACAGAAAAGAAAAAGTAGGAAGAATTTCTAAAAATGAAGGAGAAAAAAGTTTATTTCCATAGTTCTTTTTTCCTTAAGAAAAAGAAAGGAGTCAGGTCAAGGAAAGCTCAGAATTCAAGGAAGTATTTGCAAAAGTCATTCCCCTGCCTCCCAAGACATTTCCTGCTGGAGAGATGGGGACATCGATCAGCCAGTGTTATCTGAGCCGATCTGTTTACCTCAGATTGTAAATCATCCCAGTGTATCTGCGCCCTGGACCCCTGTGTGGTATCCAGCTCAACCTAGGACATTATCCATTTACAGGCTTTTCTTTACTTCTTTTTAAACGTGAAATAAAAACCCTATGCATTTCAGAGAGGAAAAAAATGTGTTTACACAACCAAATGATTTCACATCTGGTGAAATTCAAGCTGCCATTCTGTGAAAACAACTGTAAAGAGTGTTGCTCAGAAATCAGTTCAATTCCTTTTTAAATATCATTGGAATATAACTGAAATGAATTATATATTTCAGGATTTTAATGGGTGTCTTAATTCCTTAACACTTCTTTTAGTTTGGTTCTCAGATAAATCTAAGTTATTTAAAGTTATTTTTAAGAGAAAAAAATTACAGTCCCAATAAATTGTTTAATTATAAGATAATATGTTAAATATTATGGTTTTACTTTAATTTTGATAATTCTTATAATGAGCCATTTACAAAGAATAATAATCTATTCTCAATATGTGAAGTATATAACTAGGGACTAGCAAACAGTGAAAATAAATTTGCTTTTTGGTTTGGCTTAATAACTTTAGGAAAAATCCCTTTAGTGAGATGGCCTACTCAGGTAAACTCTATATCAACAGAAATAACATAACAATAACAACAAAAGTAGAAATTGTTATAAATACAATCTATAATCACATATACTAGAGACTCTCATATATTTTAAATCAATACTTTTGATTTAAATTCACTTTTCTTTATTTTCTTAAAAACAATAAATATCCTGTTCATAAGTAAAATATTTCTAGAACGTGTGGTTAATTTCACACTCATAAATTCCGAGAAGCTGGGAGGAGGAAGTTCTCTCTATATCATATTGCAATAGCAACAAATGTTTTATCTGGTAAGCACATTGCATTATTATAGTGCTGGTAATAATTTTCCATTGAGAAATATATTTACTATTTTAACTGGAAAAGGAGAACTTTATTGTTTTTGTTTATAAAATAAAACATAGTTGTAGGGAAAATAAGAATTCAAAATCAATACAAAAGTCAATCAATTAATTCTACACTTTAAAGAGCTTAGGTTATAGAGTATGACTGGGTCAAAAATAAAATATTTCATTCATGGAAAACTGGCACACATACAGGATATTTCTTGGAAATGCATATATTTTAGTCCTAAAAACAATGTTTAATTTTTAAAACAGCCATCAAATGGCAGGCCTCACCTTTACACTTCTTTGACTTAGTCAGTCATTAAGAGCAAACATTGTTAATTCCTGTTATTTTTGTTTTAAAGTCATGCATCATTTTTGTTGTTTTGTGTTGTATTGATTTTGTCTTCACTGTTGTTTTGTTAGTTTTTGTAATTTTTAAAATAAAAAAAAATTTGCCCTGAAAAAAATTCATCTGCGTATCGAATATGCACCCTATACGACATAAGTTTTTTGAGAAATAGCACTGACTAAAACAAAATTCCTTCACTCGTACAGAGAAAGAGCCATAAGGAAGATAAACTTTAACATATATGTCATGTAGTGAAAAGTTCTACGGGAAGGAAAGAAAGTCACGCACGAAGTCAGTGAGTTTTTCTATACCCTGCTTACAAAAATTCTCCCTGATAAAATGAACCTTGAGAGCAGATGAAAACACAGTGAGGAAGCGAGCATGTTATTTGTCCCCGAATCTGTGATATGACATTTTGAATTTATCTTCTGTAGGATTAAATTGCAAACTGATAAGAGTGTAAAACAATATTTCATAGAATTGTTACAAAAACAGACAGGCCTGTTTCCAACCCTCATTTTTTGGCAGATTGAAAAAATAGTCAAGGTTAGCTGTATTGTATTTAAAAGGACAACTTTTGAAACTGAAGAGAATTTGTAAAAGACATTTTGTGATGAGTGTGCAGATAAAACGTCACAAGAACACAGCCCCAGCTGTAAGATGGTGGAGTTTATGGAAGAGAGAACAAGAAAACAAAGCCAACAAATATTTCATTTCAATCATAGTAGTTTGAAGAATTAAGATATTAAAGATAATTCTACAATATTGTATGAAATGGTGAAACATGAATCTGTCTTATGTATCTAGTAGAAGAAAATTTGAATGAACATAATTCCAATTGCGGAATGTCTGTATCATTTAATGAAATACATTATGCCAAGGAAATTACTCAAACTTTGTTTTCTGGCTATATGTAATAACTCTTACAAAAGAACTGTAAAAATTGAATTTGTAAAGGCAAAGTCTAAGTCTAAACTTTAGATACAGCTTTCAGTCACATACAAACAGATGTGAATCTAAAAAGTATTCTTGTGAAGTAAATTTAACTGTTTTGCTATCTGCTTAGTTTTTTAACATAGACGTCTAATTGGGCATTCACAACTGGGTTCCCATCAGAACCCAAACAGGCTTTCCTTAGGCCCTGAAGGGTAAAGGTTTTATATCAGTTCCAGATTTTCAATTAGATACTAATTATAACATGCCTCATTTAAAGCTACAGGAATCCTGACCCTGTCAACACTACAGGACCATAATGTGCCTGTCTTAATTAGACCTGATTAGTTCTGGGCCCAGCTCACATTGTGGACCCTGACTCTGCTCAAAGCTGTTCATCTGTCTGGCAGCTGCTGGTATGGAAGAAACTTATTCATCATGCTGCAAGTAAGTATGTTCCCTCTCTTCCCTCCCCTGGGATCTCAATTTGATATCCCATAGCTCCATATGATCAACCAAATAAGACGCCTCACTTATCACTAGCAGAATGATAAAGCTTTGAATGGAAATCTCAGCTGCTCAAAGGCTACTTACTGGAATCGCTATGAACTTGTCTTGCTCCAAAATCCAAAAAAATTCTATGTGGCTATTTTGTTACCCCCAAATTTATTTATCCAACGTAATTTCCCAGTCTTTATTTTAAGAAAATAATATGAAAAGAATAATTCTCACACATTTTTGGAAATCTATTTTCAAACATTACCAATAAGAGTTATCACTTGCTGTTAAATTACCAAAAAAGCCCACTAGATATTTTGACCAAAATATGAAAAATTTATAGTGACATCTGTGGGGTTTTCTCTTTGGCACTGGCAATTCGTTTTCAGAAGACTCCAGCTGAAAACATTAGTATTGATTTTCCTTTTTCTTGGTTTGATACATCGTTGCTTTGTGAATAATGGCTCACAAGCCACTGGGACATCTTCATTTATTTTGTGCATGGGCAGCATTTTCATAATGTTGACTTAATACTGGACACCGACACCTCTCTCTGAAGTTAATGGAACTTTTCATTTAGTGGTGAGCAGTAGTTGAGGGAAATCAGATTTATTAGGATGAGCAAGAAGCATTGTCTTCACATTTTATAATCCTCTAAGTTCATAAACTGGCAGATCTGCAGAGGTAATTTTTAAAGAAGCTTAAACTATTTGATAAGGTATGCAATAACGTTGAATATGAAGAGATAATACTTACACAGGTAGAGTAACAGACACAAAATGTGGGCTTAAAATTCCATGATGTACTTATCCCTATTAGTTTCTCACTGAAATTCTTTTAAATCTTGACATTAAGTATATTTCCATTTGGGGAAACCAAATTGTCTCTTTTCTTGGAAAAGCTACTTTCTCCATCACCAATTCAGTGCTGATGCTGTCCAGTTTATTAAGTAGACAGGCAAACACAGAGAGCTGTGTCTGTGGATGTATCATCTAATTAGCTGGTTGAAGGAGGCAACTAAAACAGAAAGCTAAGATCCTACGCTTTGGAAGCCTCCCTTTCCAGTAGTAGGACCTTCAGTAAAAACATTCGTAGCACGTATTTGGTTTCACTCTGCACTAGATGCAGTTTGTATATATACATTAATCCAGATACAAGTTCTATAAGGTAGGGCTCCCATCTTATATGAGTGCATATCATCATTGAACCAGTACGTAGAATGTGAGATTAAATAAATTGCCTAATACCCAGCTATGGAGTTACAGAGGTAGAATTTGAATCTCTTTTTACATAAGAGATTTACATAGCCTTTCATAAGAGCTATATAGCCTGGGCATTTAGAATTCAGGGGATAGAAAACTGTGCTTTTGTCATTTGTGTTAAGACAACTCATTAAATACCAGGTTTAATGAGGGTTTTGCTCTCCAGCACTGTCTTGTTCCTTAAGTTCCAGGATTTGATTTCTCACGCATCAAATTCAGGTCTCTGTGAGCCTGTGCTGTGCTGCCTTCATGAAGCATGCGGAAAAAAATGAAGCACAAGAAAGCTGTATATTTAGAAAATGTCCTTCTCTGGTGCATCTTATTAATTTCCGCTTAAATTTCACCTCTTCAGAAAACCTTTCTCTCAGTTGCATATCTAAAGTCGCATGTTATTCTCTATACTTTTATCATTGCTTTAACAGTGCTAATACTATCTCCATTTATCAACGGGCTAAATCATGCAGATTCCAATAAGCTCTATCTCAGCAATGAGGTACCTGTTGTTACAGTGTGTCCTTGACTTTGGATGAGTGTTTACCATGGTGTGGAGAGTGTGATAAGTCATAAAAAGCCAGCAATACGGCCTCAGAGGAAATCTTCAGACTTCTAGCAAAGTAGTCGTTTATGCAACTTTGAGGAATACAGTCTGAGCCCACAGCCAGTGGACCAGATGGCCTCACAATGAGAAAGCTTATGCTTCGGTTTATTCTGCCATGTTCCTAAGACCTAGCTTCCAACTTTAGAATTACTATTGAGTGTATGGCCTCTAGGATTTTCTTTTTTGAGCTGACACCTAGGTTTGAAATCTGATTAGTACACCAAATACTCTAGGATAATTAGGCTAACTTGTCTGCATTCCTCCCCACCAATAGCCAGCCCCTTCATAGATAGTGATAAATCAAAGTACCCCTCCTGATCATTAAAACCTCACCTTGGGATCTTCTGTGACTGATTCTAATGACTGCTGCTACACACACAGCCTGGATTTCAAATACTACTTGCTTCTCTCTCCATATCTACAAATGGGTCACCCCAGACCCATTTGCACAAATCTGAACTCATTTTCACAAAGAAAAATACAACTTCAAAGCTAATTCTGTCTTTTGGTCCTTTTATCAACACTTGCTCTAGAAACTCTAGACTCTCAAGTTTGATTTAGAGTGTGTAACTGTTCTCAGAACGCTCTGGGGTTGGTATTTCCCAAGTCTTTCTCATATCCAAACACATGTCACTATTTCCACTGACGCAAGCAAGTTTCAACTACCTTCACCTATTTGGAATGCGGTAGCGTCCTCCCCAGCAGTCGGCTCTTCTGCGGGCTGGGACCTCCAGAATGAGGTCTTCCCAGACCACCACAGCTGGACACAGACCCCATCAGGAACATTTTCCAATTTTATTTGCTTGTTACATTCACTTCAAAGGATTATATCATCTGTTTATTAATATACTTGTTCATCATTGCTCTGCTCAAAGGGATACAGTACTTGCATAAGATTCTTGAGACCCATTGCAGAAGCCAGAGAAGCTACTGATGGATAATAATTTTCCTTATTTTCTTTATTTTAAAGATAAAAGAACAAAAACATATTAATAAACACACAGACATAGACAAAACAATGCACACAAAAAATACAGAATTTCAGACAAGTTGATAGGAAATTAACAATTTGTTGTATTACATGTTGTTATCTTCAAATTGGTTAATCAGATAAACCAATATAGACATGTAAGATTGACCAAACAATTAAACCTTAACTGCTCCTTTCAATAAAGCAATAGAAATCAGTAGAACAACTATTTTAGTTATTCTGCATATATATATATACACATATTTTCCCTTCATGTTTCCCCCTTTTCCCTCATCCCTGCTATTCTTTCCTTTTGAGAAGTTTCTTTCTATTTCACAGCTTCATACCTTTTAGATTTTATTTACTCTTTCAGGTACTTACACTAGTGAGACAATATAATGTTTACACACGTGGATCTGATTTATTTCACTTAAGACTACGGTCTCTAGGCATATCCATTTATATATAAAAGCTTCTAGCTTACCTTTACTTAGAGCTGAGTAACATTCCATTATATAAAAATAGTTTCTTACACATTATTTGTTGAACAAATGTGTGAAGGATGTTATATTCTAAATTAGAGCTTGCCAACATACATTATTCACTCTGAGTTCCTTACCATAGGTAGCACCAGTCCAATTAAATAAGGTTCTAAACATCAGTCATTCATGTGTCTTTAGAATTCTCTTAACTTGGAAAAGTGACTTATATTTGTACTGAGACACTAAGAACTCAGTCTCTTCTGATCTTCACCACACAAACATTTATAAGGGTATAACCATTTTTTTCTTTTTATATTAGAAAAGTGTGCTAACTGGTATTATTTTTTTTAAAAAGAACAACATACAATATTCACCTTTATGTTTTAATGTTTCTTGAATGTGACATCCTCTAACAGTAGCAGATTAGACATTAAAATACATACCCACAGATATATACATCAATACACAATAGACAGAATAGAAATTTAAAATAGCTCATAATAAACCAAAATTCATGTTTACATCTCCAGCATATACTGTTTTGTTTTCCAAAACCATGATAAATCATTAATATTCTGGTAGAAGAATCATAAATAGTGTTAAGAACATTCTAGAGACATTAAAAATATGGGTAGGAAATAAACCCAGTCCTGTTTATATGGGACAGGACTGGGTTAGATACTTTTTAAGAAATACGTATTTCTTGTATACAAAGTTTACATTTCTTCTGTGGAGTTGGTACATGTACATAACACATCCTCTTTCCTTTTTCATCTCCTTTTCCTTCCCCTCCCTTCCTTGTCCTTCCATTTCTCTCTGTTTTTGACTTTTAATAGTACATGTGTGCAATACATGATGATCACGTTCACAGTAGGAAACTGGTCCCTGTTAGATCCCTGCCACTTCACTAGATAATTTGACAAAGATGCAGCTAGAAGAGCAATATCCTACTCCATAAGCTTTTCATACTGCTGTTAGCGTGCATGATTAGACTGATAGTTTATATACAAGAAAGGGATTCACCATATGAAGTCAGGAACGTTATATTCTAAAAACAAGTGAAATGAGGGAAAAGAGAAAAGAAAGAAGGGAAATGTGTATATACGTATATACAGGATAACTAGTTGTATTACTGATTTCTACTTCTTTATTAAAAAGAACAGTTAATGTTTAATTGTTTCATCAGTCTTACATGCCTATATTTGTTTAACAGAGTAACCACTTTGAAGATAACAATACACAATACAGTTGTCTGAAATTGTCTATTGCTACTACTGTTTTTGTGTTATTTTGTAAATGTATGTGTGTCCATTAATGTTATAGTTCTTTTATCTTTAAACTAAAAAAGAAAATTGTATTCTCAAGAAAAATAACTAAGCATTAACCGTTCTTTTCAATGAACCATTAGAGATCAGCAGTACAATTATCCCAGCTTTCTTTGTGTATATATACATATATATATAATTTTTTTATCCCAGCTATACTGTGTATATATATGTTTTTCCCCTCCTTCTTTCTTTTCTTCTTATATAACAACCATTGTTAATTCGTGTCATTTTGTTTTAAAATCCTGAATCATTTCTTTATTTTTGTGTTGTTTGGTTTTTTCTTTGTTGTTATTTTCTCATATTTTTGTTCTCTTTGAAATAAAAAAATTACATTCTTTCTTTCTGTGCTTTTGGGAAATCTCTTGTAAAACTTCATAAATCCTTGTCTGCTTGTTGCAAATGGAAAAGACTGTCAGATTCTAGTACTTCTTACTATTCTGATATACCCATAAGCAGGATGATTATGTATGATTAATCTTCCAATTCTGAGTTACATGCAGATGGATAGAAAAATATTGTAAGGTCATTATTTAGATGAAAAAAATCTTCTCTTTTAGCTCTGTCTAGCTCTTTTCTGACAACCTGATTCTTACATGGGTGAAAAATATGCCCCTGAGAAAATTTGTTTCACATATTGCTAAATTACTAGCCAATTAAATTAGATATATAAGAAATATTTAAATATCATTTTATATTTTGTCAGATGCACTTCTGAGTCATATAGTAATTTTTAAGTTACTTCAGAATGTGAGATACTTTGAGAACAGAAATAAGCACTGCCTGATATGAGCTGTGACACACTCTTCCAGGTCACACTCTGTACGGGGATCCTCAGTAGACTGGCAAAGAAAGCACAAAAAATCACCATGTTACTAGAATTTGAATTCTAGTGGCAACAGCAGTCATTACACAAGATGAACAGGTGAGTATACAGAGTGTCAGGTAGTGGTGAATATTTTAAGACAGTAAAATTACACAGCATTGCAGAGTAAGGAGCTGAAATGCTGTATTGGAGACCATGGCCAAGAAATTGTTTACAAAAGGTGTGCTTGAGGCCACTGCCCATCCTGAGGCATTGATCTGGCTCCGCTTCATGCATTACTAAATTTGCCTCTGGTTCTTACTTCACCCTTTCGCCATACCCCTCATAAAGGCAGTTGGGGATGGTGGCCAGGTCTCTGATAACAAATTAGTTGTGAGAGGTACACACGGGTAATCATTTCAGTAACCATGTGGGAATATTAATTATTTTTATTTTTTGAGCTAGAGTCTCTCCAGGTAGCCAGGCTGTTCATGAGCTCAGGATGATCCCACTGCCTCTCAGCCTTCTGAGTGCTGGGATTACAGACATGTGCCACTACACCTGGTGGGAATACCAATTTAGTTTAGTTTTTTTTTTTTTTTTTTTGCTTTTATGTAGCGTAGATTGCCCTTGAACTCATGGTAATCCTACTGCCTCAGCCTCCTCAGTGCTGGGATTACAGGCTAGTTTTATTGTTTCTTGAAGGGAAATATTATAATTATTGTTTTTTTCTCTTTTGTTTTTCTTTTTTTAAGATGGCATCTTGCTATACAGTTCAGGTTGCTCTTAGGCTCACTTTGTACCGGAGGCTGGTCTTGAATGTCCAATAATCTTCCTGCCTCAGTGTCCAGAGTGCTGGGGTTACAGACATGAGATAGTAGCCCAAAGGAAATATTGGTTTTAATATAAGACCTTGCCTAGTTCTAAGAAAAAAAAGATATGCTTGAATAAAGAAGATAACAGAGAGATAGTGGGGGGGGGTTGATCATATAGGAATTGATGGGTCATTGAAAGGACTACCCTTTACCTTGAAAATTATGGAAAGGCAGGAGGTAGTTTTGAACACAATGAAGATATTATGTGACATACATTTAATGAAATACTTCTGACTGCTGAGTTGAGAATATATTGAAAGTTCAGGACAGAAGTAAGAGAACGTTAGGACACTGCTACAATAAACCAGTTAAGAAGTTACTGCTACACAAGTTAGACTGCGATTGGGGCAGATAGTGACAATTTCCAAAGCCTGCAGTATTTTCACTGCTGAGAAAACAGGATTTCTTGCCATGTGCAGAGGGTAATGTAAGAGGATAGAAGAGAAATGGAAGAAGAATAACAGAAGTGAAGGTGAACCCTTGATTCTTTGCTTAACAAAAAGAATGAAATGTTCACTTCTGAGAGAAGAGCAGTTAATAGAAACTTAACTTGGGTGTATTCAATATGAAAAACCCAGGAAAATCTAAAGGAAGTTGTCACACAGATGACACACAAGGCTCACATTCTCAGGAGGGGTTCAGGTAGGAGAAAAACTTTTGTCAGTCACCAGCAAACACCTAGATAGCACATGGAGCTGAGAGTCTGGATTAGTCTTCAGAAGAGCGGTGATAGAAAGAGAAGGACCCATACAAGGACCCAGAAGAACTCAACACTTTCAAGCTTCGGGAGTGAAGGAAAAGTAACCAGGAAGACTGAGACGGAATTGGGAGAGAAGTGTGAGGAACAGGGGCAAAGAGTGGGGAGTATCCGACTGAGATGTATCCAGCAAGAGTGTAAGTAATTATGGGGGCCTGGGTTTCCTCACAGGAGGAAGCATCTTAGAGTGATAGGGGAAGCCCTGAGGCTCAGGAAAGCATGGAAATACATACTTTGGAAACAGGGGTGTATCAGTGTTTCAAGAAGTTTGCTTAAAATGTTAACAGAGGGAGAGAGAGAGACAGAGACAAAGAGAGACAGAGAGATGTGGATTTCAAAATTGGCCTTCTATGTAATGTGGGGAAAATATGATTGAAGCGTGGTTTTTATTTTCACTTTACTAACTGGAATCATGTAGAGCAGGAATTTTGATAATGCAGAAATGAGAAGAAAGTTTTCAGAGTACACCCAGAAAAGTAAAGGGAATGAATATGAAGGCAGCCTTAATCAAGAACATAGAAAGCCAGTCTTTCCAAGAGGAGAGGCGTTCTGGGCGGGAGCTCAAAGAGACGCAAGAGTGGGTGTCATAGTGGGAAGCTGTGAAAGCTACTTTTCATGGCTCATGGAGACAGAGGCTGGGCGTGGCATGGAGTGATCTTACCGAGGGGCAGTGTTCAGGGGTGTCCTGAGGGGTGGGAGGGCGCGTGGATTAGGAAATGGAACGTGAAGGCAAGAGCACATTAAGGGTTCTCCAAGGTTACTAAGCATTTTACTTCTTCACTTATTGCCTAATCCCATATTTTGATTTCTGCTAGATTACGGCATTCTGGAAGTTAATACATCAGTAACCATAATGGTCCTCTAGAAGACATGCATCTGTCCTCGAGAGTGCAGCACCTGGCGATTCCTTCAATATGAGAAGGAGCAAACACGGGCAAGAATAATCCCACACATACACATTTTCTTCACCCACATCCACAAATTACAATCTAAGTTTCTGAAGCTGTGTCTTATCCCTTCAATTAAGTTTGAGATATTTTCTTTTGGCCACATTCCTGATTCTTCATAGAGAACTGAACAAAGAAGCATTCTTATTTTACACTAGCCAGAAGATTGCATTGTATGTGTGCGTGGCTGCTTTCATATTCATAGACTTTTTAAAAGGATTCCACCACTGTTCAATCTAAATATAACATATTTCTCTATTTTTATAGCCACCCCATTTCTTAAACTTAGTCGTTCACAAATTATATTGCATTAGTTTTCTTCCTATTTTCACAGCTCTCTTCCTTCTGGCACTACTTCCCAGCCTAAATAATACCTCTTGTGTAGATTTTGGATGAGTCTCTTGGCTTATTTTCTCAGCTCCTGTATCTCCATATTTTATTAATTAATTACCTGAAACTCATAAAACATACTGTAATCTACTGAAAATTTTTCCAATTATCTACACTATTCAATGAAAAAATTATTTTTTCTGGCACACAGGCCAAATTTAATCTTCCACTCATGTGCTAAACAAATTATATTTTTCTTACAATAGGGTTATCTCACAAATTGTTTCATTTGAACATTTAGTTATTCATCAAATATTGTGAGGTTTGTTATATGTCCCTGGAACTGGTGATATGATTCTTATCATATAACAAGAAATGCAGTAATGTAGTATGCAACATATTTTATAGATTATACATATGTAATAGTATTCTGACCTGCTAACTTTGCACAAAAGTGATCACAGAATTCCCTTACAAAATTTAAGCTACATTATTGAAGTTGTTTATATTTGCTACCTCATTCATATTTGGAATTTTGTAGCTGAGAGCTGTAATTCGCTATATAAAATTATTATGGAAGTAAAGGTAAATGAATGCTTCAAACAAAGTGTTGCTCTCTAATCAAATATGTAACTAATGGTTCAACTCTAACCATGAGATCAAGAATATTTAGTGTCTTTCTCTTTACCTCCCGAAGATGCAGCATAACTAAGGTCTGTTGTTGGAACTGTGTTCAGCCATATTAAAGAATGGAGTCTCCTCATCTGTGTTCCCATGAATGGGAATGTGGTAAGCCAGGCCCAGAAAGAGGAAAACTGCAGACCTCATTCATATGTGGAATCTAAAAATGCTGATGTCATAGAAGTTGAGAGGAGAAAGATGGTTATAGTAGATAGAAAGCCTGGATCCACATTAATAAGCAAAGACTCAAATCCTAGTATACAGTTTGTTGTAATGTGGTGTACTGGTTACATATATAATTACTCATTCTTATTAGATGAGTGCGAAATGGCTTCAAACTTTAGTAAGCATCAGTATCACCTGATTTTCAAGCCCAATTCTTGAGTTTCTGGTTCACTTTAACTGGGTTTGAGGTCCAAGTATCTGCAGTTTTAAAAAGTCCCACTAATGCTGCTGGTCTAGGGACAAGTGATATGCATAGAATTTAGATTAATAACTGTTGTGGGTGTATTTTGCTTGAATAAAATATGCTATCCACCTCATTTAGCTTACATGTGTCCCATGAACTCTTCGACATAAATTACTTTGGAATCAGTTAGTGTGATATACATAAAACCTTCTTCCTGAAAAAAGTCTTTTGATTAGAGGAGAAAAATCTTTTTTTCAGGGTTACATACAGAATAAAAATTTAGATAAATGGAATCTAATAGGTACAAGTCAGTGTGCTAGATTCCTGGAGTACAGTGAGGACTGAGGAAGGGTAAGTGACATGCAGCTCTGGAGGCCAAGCAAAGCATCGAGAACGGCTGGTTTCAGAAATGAGCTCTGGAGATTCTGGGGTAAGTTGGTGTTGTGGAGCCTAGAACAGGGCTGTGTACTTTAATACCATTCTTGATGAGTGCCCACACGTGATAGCACAAAAACTGGGTCAGGAAGTGTAAAGCTTGCAGGAAGCCCATTCCCATCGCTAGAAATGCAGCTCAAAGTATATTCCCTGTTTATTGACTGCAGGTTGCAGCAGTGACCATTTGGTGCTGTGCTGACCTCTTGGCTTGTCAAATTTTTCAGGGCACAGGCACCATTTTTATTCCCATCCTCTGGGAGTTTGGCATATGACATGTCCTAAAAAAATTCACACATGAAATGCAAAAGATATGTTAAAGCTAAACCTGGTAACATAATTCTTATAAAAACTGCCAAAGAACAAAACACAACAAAAATAATTATGCATAAATTTCAAATCTGCATCAGTTTACACACCTTTTAAATTTATTCAAATTGATAAAGATGTTTAGAAAAAAAATTTGATGACTCTTTAGCCTGTCTTTTAATTATGATTTTAGAATCCTAAAGTGTCTTTCAGGTTTGTAGTATGGTACTGTTATGAGCATATCTATGCCTCAAATTCTAGTGTTTTACAGATAATATAACTTGTGTTTTTTCCTTTCAAAGAATTCCAAGTTTTCTTCCACTAGAAAAGCCCATGTGTTACTGCAACAGGCAGCCAGTATTGCATAAGAGTAGTGGTTCAAATTGCAAATTATGTGCTTTTCTCAACCAAGTAGTACAGATGTGTGCCCCACAATAGTGCTAATCTGTTTATTGCTTTGGTAAATCCTCAAGTATTTGCCCAGCTACTGTAATTCTTCTGAGAAGACAAGTTCTTACAAAGATTGTTCATATGTTACAAGTACAGCAATCAAACATGAATTATTTTTAACTGTGAAATTTTAACAGATGTTACCTAAAATATCAACCAAGTAAAGACCCAAAAGGGAGTGAATGGAAAATCCTGACTAAAAGCCTTAGATACCTTGGCCCTTCTCTTCCCCTGGCCTGAAGTCTGACAAACCTCTAGGTGAAGGACAATTTCTACATCTCTCCACTCTGACTAGACCTATTTTACAATCTCACAGAGATTACTGAAGAAATTTTCAAATCTTGAAACATTCAATAGTTCAGACCAACAAGCAGTTATTTAGCACCGAGCATCTGTGGGACACTGGAGAGTCAACAGAGAGAAGGATGTGGGTCCATTGGAGATTTGTAGGACACTTACATCAAGCCAACAGAAAAACATCACTGGCATACACGTGAGATAAATGCAGAAAGTGATTAACAGCTGAAGATGCGTAAATCACAAGCGAGGCAGTCAGTGGGAAAAGAGAGAAGAGAAATCCTCATGAGGAGTGATACTTAATTTGAATCCTGAATGACAAGTGCTCTGGGGGAAGAGTCGCAGAAGGTAGAACAAATAGGAAAAGTTTGATGCAGTTTAGGAGTGTTGGAAGAGAGTGACACTTAGCCAGAGTGTAGTAAACACAAAAGCCAGTGGTACCGGGCGAGGTGGAGTGTCAGTTAGGATCACGTGCAGGCCGCATCTTGTAGATCGCATTGTAGTTTAGTTTGAGATTTTAGCCTTCCTTGCATGGGAAACTCTAGAGGGCTTAGGAAAAGGACTTCCATATTCTCATTTCTTCTTTTGGAAAATATTCCACTTGAAAGAAAGAAGGGGAAAAATATACATATGTGTACACAGGATAGCTAACATAGTTGTACTACTGACTTTGATTGCTCTAGTGAAATGAACAGCTACTGTTTAAGTGTATGATTAGCCTTACGGGTCTGTATTTGTTTATCTGAGTATCCAAACTGAGGAAGTCAATATGTAATACACTGCTCATTTCCTATCACCTTGTCTGAGATTCTGTATTGCTTGTATTGTTTTTGTGTTATTTTTGAAGTGTATGAGTGAATGTTTTTATTCTCTTATCTTTGAAACAAAAAAAGAAAATGAAAATATTCTGCTTGGTTTCTATGCAAAAATAGACCTCAGGGAGACAAAAGTACAAATAAGTGGGTTTGGGAGAAAGGTGTCATTCTTCTCAGTAAAAAGTCACAGAGCCTTTTGTAATTATGGTAGCACTGGACAGAGTAAAAAGCAGACAGATTGAGAATACATTTTTGCAAAAAACCAATGACTGTTCTTCAGAGTCTTTGTATAAATGAAAATGTACGTTCTAGGAATTCTAAACACTCAAATCTAGCTGTGAAATTATTTTTACCTTGATTTGTACAAAGATAATTTGTATGTGAATATATAAGTGTGAGGTGATAGTGCTTTAAACATTCTATATGTCCACAGCTTCTATACTTCATTATTAAGAATATGGATTGAATATTCTGATTTGAAAATTCAGCCTGCTCTTTGAAATGTTCTCAGGCAGCATCCTCACATATTATTGTATTTAATCCTCTACCTTCAAAAATGATAAATGTCAGATACTGCACTTGGAGCAAGAATGTTGAGCTATATAAATCAAATCAGATAATAAATCATATCTTTACTAAAAAGGTAAAAACAAAAACATTATCTCATTTTCAAAAAAATCTCCTGGTTTTAAAAGAGCCATATCAATACTGACAAAATAGAAGACAAATTGAAGAAGTAACAGGTATTTGAAAAGTTAAGAACAATTAAGAAATAATATTGCATGAGATGCTACAGAGAAAAAGCAATTTGAATTGCCAGGAATATCAAGGCCTCTCTGTGAAGGACCCTGGACGACTTCACTTCCTGGAAAGCTAGGAGAATTTGAAGTTCTTTAAAAGTGAAAGTAAATATTTTTACCTTTTTAAAACTAAGAAACTGTTTCATGTTATAAATAAGCTATATGATCATACTTATTAAAATATTCCAAACAAGATTTTCATATGTAGGCAGCAAGATTTAGGTAGGGTCCATTGACTCTAAGCCTGGGATTCTAAGGTTTAAATCTTAGGTCTGCCATTTACTATCTTTGTGACTACCACAAAGTTACTTAATTGCTCTTAAATATCCTTTCTTCCTTTGCAAATAAGTGTGTTGTAATGATTTATGTATAACCTTAGCACATAGTTACCATAAAATCATTATTATTGACAATATACATAAACAACAAAAAATTCAGCTAATATCTAGGTGCGGTGGCACACACCAGCACTCCAGGAGACTGGAACAGAAAGATCACAAATTTGATCTCAGCATGGGCAAGGTAATGATGTAACATGAGCTTGTCTCAAAATAAAATAAAAAAGGATCAGGGACATATTTCAACAGATTCAGTCCTCAGTATTGAAAAAAAACAATTCATAAAGAAGAGCTTTCGTTAAAATAATTATTTAGTCAACAAGAGAAATATTTTGGAGATTGGAGCCTTTCATTTAGAAACACTTAAATTTCAGGGCTTTGACTGCTTTGAGAAACCATCACCTATTTTGTTCTTAGGGAAATATTGTATATAGGATCAAGTGAAGTATAAGAGATTAATAGAGTCATTATTAAATGAAATATGCATGTGAATGTAATATGCATTATATAAGGAAAAAACTGCCTTTGGGTTTGGATGCTTATTTAGTAAATTATGCAATAAATACAAACATTCTTTAAGAAAAGACTTTAGGTGTAGATTACTTACATGTTGGGGGAAATATATCAAGCATTAATTACAGGTAGGTGATGAATTTGGACTATTTAATTTTAAGCCTGAAGAGTGCTACAGGTTCATCAACTTTATCATCTTACTAAAATCACAAGAATAGGTACCATGGTCATTAATCATCATTCCATAGAAGGAGATTTATTTCTCAAAATAAATTTTAAAAATATGGCTGGAGAAGAGCAAAATATGTACTGATGTCTTCCATCCTGTGGGAATAAATCATCATTGACTTCTTTCTCTGTGTGCCGTACCTTTCACAGTCAAGATGTGAGGAAGAAGATACAATATTCCTTCTCTAGTCCTCAACAATCCTCAGCAAAGGGCTCATTCTTCAGAACTGATCCACAGAACAACAAAAAACCAAAGACAATGTCTGCTTCTTGCCAATTCCTACCAATAGTGTGGTAGTGGAAATAGCACAGTTCAGTGTATCATGAATCCTATCATATTTTTATTGCTTTAGTGCACTAGAAATATGTATATATATAATATATAGTATAGTACATATATAATGCATATATATTATACTATATAAAATATATTCTGTAAAATAGAAATCAGCAATGAGAAAAGCTTTTTATTTTGTTTCAATCTTAAAGATAAGAGCTTTTAACTGAATGAAGTTAACAACAATTTTCTAAAACAAGGAGAATATGATTTATCACCTTCATTGTGATCAAAACTGATAGATTAATACAATTTGTATACAGTAAAAGTTAAAATGCAAATATTATTATAAAGTATTTTAATGAAAGGAGTTAATACAGGCTTTCCTTGAATTGAAAATGACTCATAAAAACAGCATCTAGTATATAAATATACGTAGGACCCCTCTCTGATATGCTGTAATCTACATAATCTTTTGAAAATGATATTTAAAGAGGATAGTTGGTAGTTCTAGTGAGAAAATTCCTAAGAAATCAATCTTGTTTTAAAGTTGTCAATGTTAAACATAGGAACAATTTAAATGTCTAGAATGAAAAACATTTTAAATCCGGTTACATAATTTTTCAAACCTAAAGGAAGCATTGCAGTAAAAAGAATACTCTGAGGTCATGTGCAAGGAGACTCTTAAAGTAATACACTTGGAAACCATGATCAAAATAGATGTACAAGAAACCAAACAAGAAATAATTTAGTTTTACAACTCACGATCTTAAATACGTGCAGGATGATGGGTTTTTAGGGTTATAAGTAAACTGAAAAGAAATCCAGTAACATTGTTTTGTGACAATCTCCTTTTTTCTCACCTTTTCTTTGTTTTAAAGAGCATAAACAGCAAAAACAAGACAGACAAAAGAAAAATAACACAAAAACAATAAAATGGCACAGGGTTTCAAAACAAAGTGGTAGGAATCCACAGTGGTTGCTATATTGCACACTGATAAATTCACATAGGGATTTTGCAAGTTGTAGAGAAAGTCTCCCTAGGATCAGCCATGTCTCCCATTATCTGAAACGTTTCTCTGCATTTTGTCAAAAGCTACTTCCTCATTATTCTAGTTCTCTCTTCTAGGCCAGAAAATATTCATTCCATGTTCTCTTCTGCATGTCAAACCTTGAACAATACTATAGAGCGCTGTCTTCCCTACCTCAAACATTTTTATATGTAGATCAATTGTAGGACCCATGGCTGTATTTCAAGCTCTCACGGAACAGAGCACTCACTCTGCAATGGCTTTAAGAAGGCTGTTGTTATTGCTCTCATTATGTGCCTGAAAACAAACAAAATACTTCAGTGGGGTTCATCTTTCCCTTAAAAAGTGGAAGTTTACAAGACCTGGCTTTTGGAACAATGCCATCCTTTCTATTTGGAAGCTACTTTCCTCTTATAAGTAGGTGTAATGATTTCTTTTGCTTCAAAATATTTTGGCCCTAACACAGAGATCTGAAGCAAAAGAAAAAGAAAATGTCAACTGATATCACTTTGAAATTTCTTAGGTATTATAAGGGTGTGGGGTAAATGGTTGTAATTCTCTTAAAAATTGACTCAGTCATTTTCTATTACATATTACTGAAAATTCACTTTTTATTTATGACCTGTTACTGAGTGAGATGTAATGACATCAAATATTTATGTAGAATATGATGTTTTAAACATAATAGTGGTGCCTTACCTGTACTATTTTATTTTATTGATATGAGCTTATGTGTGTGGTAAATTAACTATTTCATGGAATTGGGAATTGCTACTGTACACTTAGGAAAGATTATATGAATATTCTTAATTCTCCCCTGTTGACTGCAGAACACTCTTATTCAGACTGATGGATTCAAAATATTTTTTTACTGTAACTCACTTTCTGTTAAAGTGGAAAATTATATTTAAATGTGCTACTGTAGTTACCTACAAGTTAATGCTATTAATTTAAAAAGAGAATCTAAATGTGAATGAAACTCCTCAAATGTACTCATGGGTCACCCTGTAGGTTCATGGACAAAGGAGTTTAAAATATCTCTATGTTTTAGGAAATCTCTTCCAGCAGTTTTCAAACCAAACCCCAAAGCCAAGTCTGACCCATAGAGTATTGTTGTACAGTTATAGATATGAACTCATAACTACTTTTAAGCGAGGGAATGGAAAGGTAAAGAGTAAAAAGTATCACAAGTGGTAAATATACAACATATATAAGTATTAACACCTCCAAATGGAGGTTTATATTATTTCTCACAAACTTATTCTAATAAAATTTAAAAAGAAACAACAAGGAGAATACTGTTTCATGGTATATCAGAATTATATGAAATTTAAAAATTCACCACGAAGTTTTATTGCAATACAGGCCTGGTTTTCCTTTGTTCCATTTCTAATGACTACTTTCATGCTACAACTAAAATTATCAACACACATGACCAAGACAACATGGCTTAAAAAGCCTAATATATTTATTATCTGGCACTTTAAAGAAAAAGCTATGACTCTTGCTGGATGTGGACCAGTAAAATCTTGTTTTATTAGAAGTGTAGGGACTGTCATTGAAATAAGACAGGGAGCCTGACCTCGTAGTTTGAGATCAAGGTTATTTCCTTAGTTTTGTCCTTTACTTACTGTACACCTCTTGGAAATGATACTTATTCCTTCAGTCGTGCATTGTGAAATGATGATATTGGAGAATACGAACCGCTTGTGCTTCAAAGTCTTTCCATTTTATATTTCTGAAATGTGTCATGCCTATTTCTGATATGCATATATATGATATGAATGAACCACAATAAGAACCAGACATGCATGGTTCAAAGATTTTTTCAAAACTTGTTGGAAACACCAGCTAGAGTAATAACACAAATAAATCTCCATATTAATAATACAGTTGGCATCATTTAGTGTATGACTAAGAAAGGCATTTTCAGTGTTATGCTTGAGAGAACAGAGCTGCATTTGAAGAAAGCGTAAACTTCTGCATAAATAAATAACCTACAGAACCATAAAAATGTAAATCCAAATTTAATGATTTAAATACCCCACTATTTACCTTTAAATCAACAATTGATCTTGAATACAAAAAGGTTTAGTTCATCTTTTAGAATGCCTCATAGTTTTTTCTAAGTTCTAGATTTAATAGTATATCTATTTTATTAGTCTGGTTTAGTTTTTCCTTTGAAAAATTAACATAATTGTGTAACTTCAATAGGACATATAATATTAAAACAAGCCACTTATAGGCCCTCTGGAATTGTTAATAGCAGATAAATGTTTCCATATTCTTATTAAACAGTTATACTACTTTCTGAGCTGCTCACAATATCAATACATGAATAGAGGAAACAGATTTTCGACCTTTCTTTGAGTAGAAATCATGTAATGGTGATTACGTTTTTTTTTTTTTTGTTTTTTGTTTTTCACTCAAAGCAGTGACAGCTTGTAAAAGTATTACAGGAAAAGCATGCCAAATAACAGAGGTAGATTTTCCAGATGCCTAGGAAATCCCTCCTCTGTGTGAAAAACTTTTGGAATCCAAAGAAACTCTTCAGGACAATAGGTTACTGGTTTCTCTCCTTGCTTATTACAGTTCTTGTGGTAATAAATGAAGAAGCATAACATTCCCAGACATTGAGATGGTGACGCTGTTTGTGTGGTAACCTAATTTCAGAGAAAAAAGTCAGCGTGCAGGTTCCAACAAGCACTGACACACTGTAAAAGAAGGCAGCAAGCTTCTCCCAGAAAATTTAAGAGGCACATTGCAATATCTATGCAAAACGTTTGAGTGTGAATCTTTAAAAGAGCATAGCACTGTACACCTGAGCTCACATCGCAAACCTTGCCAGTTGTAGGGCTTGCTGTTAAAGCATTAATTGTTTATGACTGAGCAGTGGAAAAAGTAGATTAGACGACTGACTATGCTCTACTCATACAGTGGAAAACCCTTTTGCTAGCATATCTATGCGCAGCTCTAGGTGGCATCTATACTCTCCGTCCATTACTCTACACCTGCGTTTGGACTCATGACTTAGGCACTCTGTCAGCAAAGGTTGAATAAGGTAACGCGCAGTGAGCATTGCTATGCCAATGAGACCAAACCGCCCAGAAATCTGTACTGTCAGTGCTTCAAAACTGGCCGTGATAGCCAAATTATATGGAGCTATTCTTCCTGGTAATAAAGGTTCTGTTAGAACTAATTCCTTAGTTTCTAAATTATTTTCAAGCATCAATCCTTCCCAGGGTGTTTTTGGAGCTGAATCAAATACAGTCTTTGATCATGTGGATATCATATTTTAGTGGCGGAAGTCTAGAAATGAATAAAAGGCAAAATAGACTATAATGTAAACTTGGACTTGGTGTGATAATGATGCGCCGCTCAAGTTCATCCTTAGTAATTCCTGTACCACACTGCAGTGAAGGACGCTAACGGTGAGGAAGGCTGTGGCTGTCTAGCAGCAGATACTATATGGTGCGATGGTTAACTGTGTTCTCAACTTGAATGGATTAAGAAATGCGAAGCAGGTTAGGGGAGCGCAGTCTTGGGTGTCTTCTGTGGATAACCGACTTGTATACAACAAACTGAGGAGGGAAAATCCTCCCCAGAGACAGGCGGCAACCACCAATTGGCTCGCAGCTTCAGTGGCATAAAAAGGAAATAAAGGACATCGTCCTTTTGGAGTTTGCAGAAGCCCTGCTCCGCGCCACCTCCTTTGGAGGCTTATCTCCAGCGCCTTCAGGCTCCCAGTGCAGGCCCTTTGGCCTTCGACACACTTGTACTGGACTCCAGGGAGCTCAAGACCTTCAACTTTCTGTTTTAAAACAATTTTTCAGAAGGGCTTTTACTTTCAAGTGCATCCTCCCTCTCCATCATGCAGATGGCTATTTTGCATTCTTACGGTCCCCAGATTCTGTAGGCAGCCATGGCAAGCCTACTTAATAAGTTATCTATATAATGTGATACATGAACGCTAACTAATACATATGGGAAGCCTGTACTGTATATTCAATTGTACTTTGAGCCCAAAATTGTTCTAACATGTATGGGGTATTAAAAAGCATTATCAGATTAAATGGAGATATATGTCCTGTAGAAAATTAAGTAGATAATGTGGCTAGCAAGGGATGAATGGGTGTGTTCCTGTGCATAGCTCAGAGGGACAACATGAATGTATTCACACGTGTCCTCCACCCCAAACTGGAAAACATTAACAGCTTAACAGGTTTGTGCTTTCCAAATAATTTCAACTTTGAAACAAATCTTTAGTTCACTTATTTTTATATTACACTGAAAAAAACCAAATTGATAATTTCACTCACCAAATTCTATGCATCTGCTTTTATATAGCAAGAGTAATAAAATTAAAAGCATCAGAATTTGAAATGTATATAAGATCTTTAGTTATCAATTCACTATATTTAGTAGATTATATATTACTGTATTATGAATTTAGTTCATGAGACTAGTGACTAAAATGTGTGACATTATTTTTATTAGTTTGAATAATACCTTAAAAATATGAGGAAATATTGGACTGTTGCATGAAACTAGCAAAAGCTATAATTAAAATATCATTGTACATTTGTATATAGAGTTAAAATCAATTGCAATTATAATTTGGATTAATTAATTTGGATTTTCTTTAATACTTTTAAATTTAAAAATTTTGAATTAATAATTTTATCTAATAAAATCCCAATAATGGCTTACTATTATATTTTCATTTTCAATGTTGGTTCAATAATCTTAAACAAAAATGCTAGCACATTAATTTATGAAATTTGGACATGGATTACATAGATGATTATCTGTATTTCAATACTGTATTTAATTTTTTGCCTCTGTCAGATAAAACTCCTGCGGTTTTCGAAATAGATTAACATTCCTCTTCAAAGTAATTCTTGGAGAATTACTAGGCTTAGTTTTGAAATTGTTTACTGCTGACTACATATCACTTTATTGTACAGCATGATCATCTGGCCAAAGTATTCTCAGGTTTCCAATTTTATTTGTCAGTATTTGTTATCTAATTACCAGATAATGACTGTGTATGTTTAAAGTGTGCTTTCATTTGTAGTTTAATGTAACTTAAGAAATATGCTGGGGACCCTTAGTATGTGAAACATGAAGGCAGTCACTGTTTAAGTATAAAATTAAGAGAACAGATTTGTCCTTGTGCTAAGGACATGCAAAACCTTTCTTTGTTGTAGTAATCAATATTGGCTTCTCATAGAATGCTGTTATCCAGAATTGTCCAGAACAGTTTCCACCTTGAAAATAGTGATTGTAATATCTGTGTTAAACTACAAAAGAGAACATGTATGCCCTTATCTCCAGGGCCAAGAACACCTTGGATGACTAATACTCAAATGATTTAGGAGTTGATTAATTCAATCACAGTATTTATGTCCTGGAAAGAGTATTTTATGCAATATAGCAAAAGTAATGATATCAGTTCCTGGTAGTATTCAAGAAATAATAGCTACTTTTAATGATGGTTAGGAGAAATTAAAAATATGTTGGTCAAGACCAAACACTGCAGAAGTTCCTATGTAAGAATCAGACAAAATTGGAGAAGTAATTTTTTCTTAAATTGGTCATAGTATGTACCACATTAATTTTTATAATTTCATTATTTACATAATTTCAATAATAACTCTTTTGAAATGATCTCTTGAAGGAAGCAGGAGAAGGCAGTCCTACCTCTCCAGTACATGTTATTGTACCAACAAATGGTGCACGCGGCTTAATTAATTGTCCCATCTCCAATTCGTGTCATTGAATACCTCTTCGCTTTTATGAAAAATAATCTTCACTAGCAACAAAACACTAATAACTTCCATGCTGCTAAATAATTCACTATTTAAATTCATCATTTAACTTTTTAATATTTGTTTCTTGTGTTTTTCCTGTGAGATACACACACACACACACACTCACACCACACACACACACACACACACACACACACACACACACATTCTATTAATGCTATAACTTTTTTGTCTTTGTTTTCTTCCTACTCTATGCTCTTGTATGGTTTTATTTGATGGTAACCTTCAAGCTTCTCAAATTCTAAACCTTTTTACCTCTTCTCTATCTCTACACACACTACTTTATTTCCTGAATTCTCATGAAGCTAAATACCGTGCATATGTTGATGGTTTATAAATGTATCTCTTTTCGGGCTTCTCACTTGGCCTTCACACTCGCATAGACAGCAACTTCTTGACATATCCATCTCAACCTCATTATATTAAAAAATAGAACGCTAATTTTACATCATGCAGAATTTCTCATTCTAATGAACGGGAACTCCATTTATGATGTCATTCAGGTCTCAAACTCTGAAGTAAACGTTGGTGCATCTTTTTTCTCCACCTACACAAAACCCTCAGTGCAACAGCAACTATTACTAATGACACCTTCATATATGGCCAGGCTCTCAATACCTCTCACTGTCTACTGCCACCACCCAGATCGGAACTGCCATTCCGAGTCAGTTTGTTCGAGAAGCTTCCTGACTCTGTTGTCTTTCCGTCCTTGCTCTATCTTTAATCGTTTTTTGATTAGCATGAAGGTGATCATGTTTAATTATGAGTGAGTTATAAATATTTTTTTGCCCATGCTTTTCACTGTAAATTTAAAGAGCCCACCAAAACCTAAACACAATCCTTGCAGTAGACTTTCGGACTTTACTTGATCTTTGTCATTGCCGTTGCCACTCTGGTTTTTGTGCTTTTCCCTCCCTTAGCCACTCTCGCTTCATCGCTTGTCTAGAAACGCATGGCCATTACACGCGTGTGAGAGGCTCTCTGCACTGTCTGTTCTCTGTGACCAGAATGCCCAGCTCACTCCTTCTCTGGCTGCACCCATGCATTCAGGCGGCATCTTTCCTAGTCACCCAGCATGGACTTAAGGGTCCCCCACAGCAGCCAGTCTCTACTTCTGTTTCTTGATGTATTCTCTCCCTTAATAGTTATCAACATCTGCCATACCTGTTACTTACGCCTATCTTTACCCACTAAAATGTTATGCTCCACGAAGGCCAGTATTGCTGTTTTCTTATCATTGTTTGATTGATACCAGTGTCTATCCTAGAGAAGATACTGAAATTATTTATTACCAGTGAACAAACAAGTAAGGTTTACAAGTCATATAATTATTTAAAAGAAAAGAATATATCTTGACTTTTCATCTTTACCACTCTAGTTTCTCTCTGTCTGGAATATTTCAGGCTTCTGGCTGACTTTAAGCACTACCTCTGTGACTTTGATCTTAGCATTTAGTGACAGGCCTATTCACTTCCAACCTTCCATATTTTTTTTTCTTTCCTTGAGCCTTGGCCCCTCCCAAGTGGCAGGGGAGGCAGCCTCACCTGAATTCACGTGGGGGACCAGCACCCAGTGTCCATCCCTTACTTCTCCACATCAAGTCACGCCAATCTGGCTGAACTTTTTCCCATCACCTTTAATGGATTTTTTCTCCTGTACCTGGATGTTCCCAAAAGATAGTAACTGCCTCACCCCAAAAGGCATGTCTGATTCAATTTCTCTGTGCTCTTTAGTCTGCTTCATACCATTGCATCCCTCCCCAGGTATGTTTCAAGATAGGACAAGTATTCAGAGAATCTGATTTTAGCTTTTGAGACCATTTCATTTTTCAGGTAAAGCCTGCTCAGGCACATGTGGATCTTGAATGAGGGCAGAAGGAACTTCTGAGCTTCAAAGAAAACTTGTAAGCTTCCTTCAGTGTCGGGGTAGATGTAATTGTTGGTTGTAGGCCTTTCCGACTCTGACAGGCCCATTAAGTATACACCCAATAAAAGAAAATGCAAAAACGGGGATGAGGATATAGCTCAGTGGCATAAGCACCTCCCTGGTAAGTGCAAGTGCAAGGTCCTGAGTTCAATTCCCAGTACCAATACAGCTTACCTTGATTCTCCTCATCTTAGAAGAGAGAAAATATTTTCCCCTCTTAGGATTGTGAGAAAAAAGAATCATTAGAGAATGAATCTTGGTGTGTCCCCATCCCACTCATCTGCCATTTCTTAGGAGTTAGGGATGATGAGTTTTTCAATATTTTTTGTATTTTAGAGACCAGATTCTATTAGAAAAACACATATGTAAACAACTTTCATAAAGTCTACAAAGTGCTATAATAGAAGTATGCAAACAAAAACTATTGGAGGTTATCTTGTGCAAAGTAAGGACGCTAGCAAAAAAGTGGGACTTTAGCATTCATTCTAGAGATCAATATGACAATAACGAATCACTACAGGGGAGGGATTAGACATAACACAGGGTAGTTACACAGACATGATCACAGAGAGCGTCCACAGATAAGGTACACTGAATGGCTCTCAGTGCTGTGCAAACTCTATAGTAGTTAGAAATTCAAACAAGTCACAATGCAATGTAAAGTCATATTATGATATCATACATCATCTATTCAATGAAGTGAATTTGGAAGATGAGTAAACCCAGCTGTGGGTAAGCATATGAAGTCGTAGGAACTTTCAGGAATTCCTAGTGCACAGAGCTCTATGGAAGTAGCTCTGGCTGTCCCGAATAAATTAGGCATGCTGGTGGCAGGTCAGTGCACTCAGATCTCCAGTATAGGGTCATGCTTCTCACTGAGGAAATGACTACTTTGAAGAGGACAGCAGTTGATTGGATATATGAGTACGGTTATAAAACAAGTAAACTAATGTCCTTACAAAACTGAAACAGCTTCTGGGAAGGATTTGTATGGTGGATTTACTTACAAAGACTTTACGTCCTTTTTCATTTCTGCCTGATATTGGACCATATTCATTTTAATATCAGCATTTGCTGTCTTATTGCTCTCCAATCATTTATTGCCCAACAATTATTTACATAGTATTGCACACTGTAGCATTTTGTGCAACTCTACCTAAACTAGACCTTCAGCCCGTGCATTTACATGTTGGGGAGGGCAGTAATGGGTATTGAACCTAGAACCTTGCACTGATCAACACCCCCAGACGTTTTTCTTTTTTCTTTTGAGACAGTGTCTAACTAAATTGACCAGACTGGCCTCACACTGTGATCCTCTTGCCTCAACCACCCAAGTAGCTGGGATCATATGCATCTGCCACAGTGCCCAGCTTAAGCTGTGTATTTTAATAGCATTTCCTAATTTCTTGATTTAACAATATTATTGCAGTAATTTACCTTCATAGGTCCGTTAGAAAAATAAAATCACTGATATTTGATAACAATAGAGGTGTTTTTGGTGATTTTTACCTATCTGGATTATAGTCTAGTATTTTAATCTTCATTCAGCCGGCTCAATGAGCAGGTGGAAAATTTTAATCAGAAAAATTTTTCTGAGGTAGGTGAGTTGGTAACAAATATGTATTATGTGTTGGGGAAATGAAAGGGAACAGCAGTCCAACTGATCGGGCACTCAGAACCACGCAAGTAAGTAGCAGGGAAGAGTGGAAAGTTGGCTGGAGTTAGCTGGAGGGGGGAGTCAGTCTGCAGTGGAAAAGATAAAATTAGAGAGGTACAAAAGTGCTAGTTGACGGAGGACCTTGAATTATAGGCCAAGAGTTCAGACTTGATATATTAGGAGTAGCTGATTCTTGAGCAGGAAGGTGATATGATAAAAGTGGCATTTGGAGATTCCTTTAGCAATCGACAAAGGAATGACTGTGGCAAAAAGAGAGAGGGGTCCGGATCACCAGCAGAAGAGGCACTCTGGCCCGTGTGAGTAAGACAGGATGGAAGTCGAAAAGATGAAAATGCAGACGGAATGCAGCAAAAGACTTTCAAACACTGGTTTCTGGGTCAACTATTTCGGATGGATCTAAGATGTTTATTAAAGATTCATATCCCTGAACTGTGTGCTGAAACACTCAATGAAGTTCTCTCAGGATGAGGACCAGGAAGAGCATTTTAGCAAGTTATCTGTGTGATTTGTGTTTCATATTGAAATTTGAAAACTTCTGCTCTAGAGCAAGAATTAAGAGAACATAGTGATTACGCTTGATTACACTTCGTGTGACAGAGAGAGCAAGGAATAGAACGAACGCCTGGCAGTAAATCTAGGGCTCAGGGAAAGATAAAAACACAATTAGAAGTTTTAGTACAGGTTTTCAAGAGTAGTTTTAGGGTCCTAGCAAAGCTGAGGGGAAGATAAAGGAATTTTCAAAAGCACCCTGGCCCTAGGCACGCACAGAGGCCAGGTGTTGCTACTTGAGATTCCCAGTTCCCAAGCTGTCCACAGAGGAATGGTATACTATATGAATGGAGGTAATTCAGGTGTAAGCTGTAGTTTTTTTCCAGGTATGGTTAACAAAAATTACATAAGGAGTAGAAGAAAATACTCTTCTAGATGAGCAGGGATTCTTAATTCAAGTGATTTTTCCTCTTCGGACATCAGGACACCATTGTGATTGTTCCCAACAGGGTTGGGGGTGGGGAGCAGTGCTACTGGCTTCTAATAGATAGAGACCAGGGCTATGCTTAATTACCCTATAATGCAAAGAGCAACTCTCACCTCTCTGTAAAGGAAATGCTTTTTGGTCCAACAGTTAACCCCCAACCTGAGAAACCCCAAAATAAAGGGGGATAATAGGGAAATGCAATGTGTGAATCAGATTTGGATATCAATTTATACTTAAATATAATAATACTAACAGCTATAAAAGACATTTTCAGAATGCTTTTGGAAATTTATCGTTTGGGCTAACTACATTTATTATAAAATTACTACTATTTTTATAAAGTATCAAGTTACTTGAGTTACAAAAATGAATACCTTTATTTAGGATATATCCATTAAATTTGATTAGTTTTGAATGACAACATATACTTGTGTATATGCTTATCTCTATAGAGATAACATGTCTACAAGATAAAAACTTTTAATCCAGAAAGGGCTTGACAAATGAACATTTATTATTTCAATTTGTCTGTATTTTGGAATGTTTGAAAGTGTTATACTGAAAGTTATAGAAAACGCTGCACAAGTATTTTAACAATATATGCTTTGGAAATGGACAGACTGTTTCCTTGTGTTCAGTTTGGTTATGAAATTGATGGGGACTCCCCTCTTTAAGCTCCTGCGAGCCATTTCTCTACATTTTTCGAATCATTTAGAGACTTTGAGATGCATTTACCGGCAGAAGCAGAAGTACAGGCCATTGACACGTGACTCACTGAAGGAGCCGGCAGCTCTCATCACTCTCCCGCTGTTATTTCACGTCTCTTCCCTCTTGCTTTTATCTAGATGGCTTTTGCTCTCTAGGGGCAAAAGAGTCCAGACATCCCTATTCCCTTTCCCTCCTCACTGCGGGGTCTAATTACCTGTGTGGCACCTGTGAATGTGAAACCAGTGGCTTTAAAAACTCTCCCTTCGGGCACACAACATAGGAAAGGGATAAAGTACCCCAGTGTTTTGCTTTCACTCGAACAATCTAAACCCTACCACAGCCACTTTCTAATCATATGATAGCTCAAGTGACTGCATTCCCAGCACAGTGAAGTGTAATCTCTTGCTCTAGGCTCCTCTCTCTCCTCTGCTTACCCGGCCATACATTCTATGGTAATGAATGGTTTTGCTGAAGCATGATTTTCTGCTTAGCACCATTTAGACACTGTTGCCACCTGTATTCAACACACTGTTGGTTTTCCTTTCCTGGTAAACTTCTTAAAATACCTTTTCATTGTGTCATTTGCATACTGACTTGTTTTTTTAAGTGTCTAATGTATTTATGGAGTATATGTTTTAAATTTGGTATCTTAGACAACTATTAATGAGTTAAATGTTATTTAGGAATTAGTATGGAGGGAACTCATAGGTGAGAAATAGTTTCTGAGAAGGGTCTAACTCATTAAAGTCAGTTTCATGCATATCAAATCATAGACAAATAGAGTCAAAGATTATAAACTATTGAACTTGTTGATCTTTATGTAGATAATTATAGGGGTCATAATGCTCACAGAATGCTTTTAAGTGATTTTTTGAGGAAAAGTTAAATACAGTAGATTCCTACAAAATGCAGCAGGTGGAGACTGTACAAAAGTGGCTTTTATGGTGACAAAATTATGACTATGACATATTTTTGCAGTTGAGAAGGGAGAGCTTTCTATGTGGTGTTTTCTATATTTTTTGTGATCTACAACCGAGGTGGAGCTAATGTTTTCTTTTTGCAATTATACTTAGGTAGAAAATTATATTAGTTGGGTTTATCCTTGGGTTTATTTAGGGCCTATTAGCATCTGAGATTTTACAAGCTTCAAAACAGCTATAATTGTCCTTATATTTGTATTCTTATACCTTTAAGAGAGCCAGTCAAGTGAATACTTTGATTATTACAAGAGAATATTTTCAGGATAATTTTTTTCTATATAGAGATAGAACCATTTCTCAGATGTTTTCCAGTGATGTGTTAGCAACACTTTTCCAAATGAAGCAAGCTTCACTTTTTCAGTGAAATCTCCTAAACTAAAATGTTCTTATACAAATCCCCATTTCTTTAGCAAAAGCCCATATGTATGTTCACAATAGTAAGACCCTTGAAGTATATCACTTTTAAACTGGTCATTTTGGAAAATAATACACATTCTGAATAATATCAGATAATTTTATTTATGATTATTTTTAATGTTTTAAAAACAGAGACATTCCACTTTAAATTTCAATAATTTTCTAGTTGATAGTTTGTTTTCATGCTAGGACTATTCTGACAATTTAAATCATAATAGTCAAAATATTTAATTTGATTATAATCTTTTCTTGAAATTCATATGTGGTAACAGGAAAAAATTGCACCAAATAGCATGTTGTTATCTATAAATTTATATAATGCATAGCTTTAAAGTACAGAAATAAGTACATATATAGAGGGATTTCCAGATGGATGCCTGAAATAAACATATCCCAAATTTTAAACAGTGCCCTTCCCAAGGTCGGATAATGCTGAAGTAAAGCTGGAGGAAAGGTTATAATTTTTCCTTTTGGTTAGGTTTATTTTTTAAATTATTCAATAATACACATTAAGTCATATTCTGAAAAAGGATGTAATGCTCTTGTACAATATGTGGCCCTCTAAAAGCCTTTAAACATTATAATCATTTTTAAGTTAATAAAATGCTTAGGATTTGATTATACTCATAAAATAAAACCCAGAGTAAGTCTGTCTAATACAGTTTTTTAATAGGAAAATAAATGTGCACACTTGTTTCTTAGTTAAATAAGGGATTTAACTTGCGAACTGGCTGTGAGCTTCAGAAAGTTGGCAAAATGTGACATTTCACATGCTTCAGAATTTCACAATATGCAATTACAGTCCATAAACAGCAACCCAGTGCTACCAGAACTTTTGTAGAGGAGGCAGGATCAGATACTCTCTGGCAAATGGGAATTTATAGTGAGCCACTGTGAACAGGAGCAGAAAAGTCCTTTAAAAATTCTCAAGACGCAACCAAAAGTGTTGCATATAACATCTAACTACCAATGAAGAAAAGTGGTTTGCCCACTTACCTGAAACACACTAGTCAGAGAGAAACAGGTTCAGGTACATAGACACTGCATGTACCATGAACTTTGAAACTAAATATATTCCCGTAAATAAAAGTTAAGACACTGTATTTAAAAACAAAACAACACCAATGACATAAACTTGGACTCTGGTAGAATAGAGCTTTATTATTTTTAAAAGACATTTGCATTATAACGGGAATATGAAAAGCATATTGGATAATGAGCAGAGTTAGCATAAAGTATGTTACCGTTTATGTAACGTCACTTATTTAGAACCTGCCACATATGAGTTATTATTCTATGGCTATGAGAAAAATGAAGAAAGGTTTCCCTGACAAATATCCACAGACTTTTTTTCAGAGAGTGGTAATCATATGCAGTGATTTGGGGGACAAAACAAGAACTGTGACTGTGCCTAGGGTACAGGGAAGGTAGCCTTTGTAACTAAAGCTTGTGATGGACTGAATTGTAAGTATCCTTCCCCTTCCAGTGAAGACTTCTCAGGCAAGTTTTGCCAATGCTGCATGATATAATTCTCAGGAAAAGTTACACATTGAAACATTTTAAGTTTTTGAGAGGAAAAAGACACTAAAACATTAGAAACTTCATGTGCATATGGTGTACGCCTCTTCCCATTTCCAAAAACAAATTACACAAGGTTTAGAAGAATTCTCAGTTTCTTTCCAAACCAAGCCAAACTATGACTGAATAATAACGAAATAAAAACCTAAGTGTTCAGTGGCAAAAAAATGATATCAAATGAGCCTATGCACATTCTACTCTTTCAATAACTTAAATAACATAATATAATCTGTATCTGGCCAAATACGGAGTCGACTGTGTTTCCGTTTTGAATTCTTGCTTTTCTTTTTCATGTTCTGAAGCTATCTGGGAAGATAAAGTTGAAAAGTCTTTGTACAAGAAAGAGTCTGTGATAACCCTAGGAAGATCAGTAAGAACACTCATTCATGAGGACATGAAGGCCTAAGGAGAATCTGAATAAATTGTTCACTAGACACAGAATTAGCTAAATGTTCATCAAGTGTTATGGTCTGTGTCTGGGTGTCTTCCCAAAGCCTCATGCAGTCATGGGGGTGTGCTTTCCAACGGTGGCTGAATCTGGAGTTTGTGATTGATTCATGGTCCAGTGTTGGGATTAAGGGTGTGAGCACTACACCCACCCTGGGGCTGGCAGCCTGCACACAATACAAGGGACAGATAGAGGCTCATCTTCTCTGGCTCTTTGCTTGTTGATTTTGCTGTTTTCTGATATCATGAACTATTGTCCGTCTGTCACATGCTACTCCGTCTGGGAGCCAGCAAACGATGCACTGAAACCTCTACAAACTGTAAGGCAAAAAAACCTTTCCTCTTTTAACTTGTGGCTGTTGGATATTTTGTTTCATATTCAAAAGAGGATAGAAAAATTCTTCAAGAATTTGACAAGCAAATAGAATTTTTTGATTTTTGTTTTTTTGAGACAGGGTCTGACTATATGGTTCACGCAGGCCTTAAACTCACTTTGTAGCCTAGGCCGGCCTCAAACTCACAGTAATTCTCCTGTGTCAGCCTCTCAAGTGATTTACATGCGATTATAGGCATATACCATCATGCCTGGTGCAAATAGACTATTTAAAACATTTAGACCTTAAAAAGTCTGTAGGACACTCCCCAAACATAATTTATTAATAAAAATAAATGATACTATTACTAATGATAAATAGCATAAGGGGAAACAATGCTACTAACCTTACTGAGATGAGAATCATTGTAAAGAAGTGACATAAACAAATTTTTGGCAAAAATGCTACATAATTTGATTGAAAACACAGATTTCTAAATGAACACATTACTGATACTGACATAAGAAGAAATAGACAATTAAGTAGATCTATGACATACAGAAGATTGAATTAGCAAAAGGAAAAAGAAAAGGTCAAGTCCAGATGTCTTCACTGGTGAATTTTACCAAAGAAAAATATCAATTTTTCACAAAATCTTGTAAAATACAAAAGAGATGGGAATACTTCTCAGCTTATTGTATGAGACAAGTATCACATTGCTACCCACAAACTAATAGAAGACATTTGAAGAAAAAGATCCATATATATGAATATTTTATGGAAACAAATGCAAAACTCATCAAAAACCACTAGTAGATGGAGAGCAACAATGTATTAAAATTATGTACTATGAAAAAATAGAATGCATCCCAGGTATCCACTGTATCAGTAGGATAAAAAATAGCAACTGAATAAAAACAAAGTGAAAGGTTCTGAGTTCATGTCCTGGTACAAACAAACAAAACAAAGCACATGATTTCTCTACAGATAACAAAAGAAAAACCCTGAAAAATCATTATACATTCATGACTAAAGATACTAGTGAAAGTAGGATTAACAATTCATCTAAAAACTATCAGAACTAAGTAAGATCACAAGGGTGTAGAATGAAGTAACAGTGCATCACGGGTGATACACTGTGTCAGCTGGTGTCTAGAAGCTTAACAAAGTAACGCAGCAGTTCTACATCCTGAGTGAAAAGGTCATGCCCTTGCTGTTCTAGGATGTTGTCCATTATGTCAACTTGAGAAGTATAAAATTCAACTTTCAAGTTTAAAGTTATTTGGCAGAGAGCTACGGTCCTTACTTTGTGAACATCCTCAGTTTCTGGAAGAGGAGGGTACAGGGATGATGTGGGCATGGGCGCGTAGCTGAGTTACAATATAAGCAGGAAAAAGAGGCTTGCTTCCCCCCATTTTGCTCTTGCTGTATTTACTATCTTGGGCTGCCTTGAAGTGTTGCCCCTGTGCCCTGCTACCCTGCTTTGGAGCCAGATGATTACAGAATGAAACCTCCACAAACTGTAAGCTAAATAATCTTTTCCTTCCTTAATTTGGGTGTTGGGTATTTTGTCTCAGCAACGATAGAGAAGTAAACAAGACACACTGTAAAAAAAATCAATTATATTTCTAAAATTTTAATGAATAATTCAAACATGAAACTAAGAAAGTATCTTTTTACAATTGCACCAAAAAAGGCAATAATTGGAAATACATGTAACAAAAGTAGTATAGCACTACTATTCTGAAAAATATGAAATAAATTAAGATTAAAATAAATGTAAAAATATGTCACCAAGAAGAGTGGTTGTTGCTGTGACTATACCTGACAAGGTGGAACAAAATCCTTTGGAACTGCTTTAAGGAAGGAGCTAAGAAAAATTTGGAGAATTGGGTTGTAGAGAGCCTAGAAGGCTATAAGCAGAGTCTAGTAAGTGATTATGGTCAGAGTTCAGAGAAGAATGCTCATAGGAATTTGCTCAATAAGGGCCATACTCACAGTGGTGCAGAAGGAAAAAGAACTCTATTGCAAACTGGACTATGGACAATTCATGTTACATTCTGCAAAGAACTTCTCTGCATTTTGTCCATGTGCTGAGCCTTTTTGTGAGACTGAAATTAAAGGTATTGGACTAATTAATCAGATGGAAAAAATTTCAAGTTAAGTACAACATTCAAGGCATTGAATAGGCATAGGTATTGCTAGATGTTTTTAGCCAGATTCCTAGCAAGAATCAAGCAAAAGCAAAGGAACAAGAGTGGATTTTAGTTTGGCAAGAAAACAGCATGTGTAAAATTGGGGCCAAAGAAGATAAGTTCATTGAAGAGATTAGTGCCATTAAAAAGAAGCCAAATATTTTACACTAGCACATTAGCAAAGATCCCTGAGAGCATCTCAGGAATTGAAGAGACATCACACAAACACACACTGCTGTAGAGATCTCAGGATACTGCAGATACCATGAACATGGACTTTCTCTTGAAGAAAAACTGCAGGCAGCAAACACAGCCCGCCCAAAAGGGGGAATATAAGGGATGACCTAAGCCCTTCGGAGCTCACATGACACAACCATGTGCCCCAGATGGTGAACAGAGACCTACAGAATTTAATGTTTGCCTGGCTGTGTTTCAGTTTTACATCAGTCTAATTCCTTTGGATTCTTGTATTCCTCCATTTCCAAATAGGAATGTTTACTCTGTACCATTGGTAGGATATAACTTTTTTGTATCAATTTTTATTTTTTATTAGTACATGTTACAATACATAATGATTACACTCCTAAAGGGGAATTGTAACATGTATATAATACATTTCAATTCTTTTATTTTTCAACATCATCTCCTTCCTTTCTTCAATCTCTCTCTATCTTTTGATCCTCTCTGCATAAGCTCTAACTCTATTTTTCAACAAGTTCCACCAATAAGCAAATCGGTATTGAGATTCCTCAGAAAAAATAAAAATAGTAATTTCATTTGACCCAGCAGTTCAATTCCTATATATCTTCCTGGGACAGTTAAAACCTCCATGGCAGAAGGGACTTGTAGAGAACCTATGTTTATAGCAACACAATTTTTAATAGTTAAATCTTGGAAGGAGTCTGTATGTTCATCAGTAGATGAATGGATAAAGAAGATGTGGTATTTATAAAACTGGAGAACTATTCTGCCATAACGAGAGATAAACTGGGGTCATCTCTAGAAAAAAATGCATGCACTTTAAGACCATAATGTTCAATGAATTAAATCAGATACACAAGCTTGAAGACTGCATGGTTTCTCCTACATGAGGAACCCAAAATATAAATAAAAAGGGTATATAATTTGTGTTTTGAATTTTTTACAGGGGCTCACAACTAAGAGTCTGTCTCGAGTCTCAGTTGAGATTAGACTGGACTTTTGAACAAAGCCAGAACTATGGAGATTTTGGCAACTCTTAGAAAATTGCATTTTGCCCAATGAGATGGATATGAGCTTTTCTGGAGAGGTGCAAAAATATTTATATGAAAAGTATTCCCCCAAAAGTCATGTGTTTTCAGGTGAGGTTTTTAAAAGGTGATTAGGCCCTAGGAGCAATAACCTCAACAATGACCACTGATAAGTTCATAGTTGAGTGTGCTATTAGGAATTGGGGCCTGGTGGGAAGAAACAGATCCAGGTAATGGCAGATGTACATTCTTTTCCATGCTCCATTCCTCCCTCCCATTTCTCTCTGCTTTTCGGCTGCCGTAGTGTGTGCACCTTCCCCCGCTGCGCCTTTCTTGGAGCCCGCTGACCATGGACTGAAACCTTTGGAGCCATAAACCAAAACAATCCTTTTGTCATTAAAATTTTCTATATCAGGTATTTTGTCCTAACAACAGGAATGTGACTTATAAACTCTTACACACTGCCAGTGAAAATGGAAAATAGGCACTTTGGATAGCATTTTAGAATATATTCAAAAAGTTACATACGGAGTTATTACTTGATACAATTCCTCTTCGCAAAGAAAAGAAAATACGTTAACCATATACATACTTGTATACAAATATGCATATTAGGTGTGTATTTGTGAACAACCCAAATTCCTACTAACAGATGAATGTGGTGTGTCCATAAAATAAAATAGTTGACTATGGAAGGAAATAGTATAAGAACTTAGTATGGCCTGGATGAATCTTAGCAATGCTATGCTAAGTGAAAAAGGTCAGTTACATAAAAACTTACTATAACACTATGATAAAGAAGTGTCCAAATAAGCATATCTTTAGAGTTAGAAAGTTGGTCAGTGTTTGTTTAAAGTTGGAGTGTTGGAGGATAGGGGCTTACTGTGACAAAAATGTCCTAAATGTAGCTATGTTAAAAGTTGCGTGTAATTACGAGTGTACTAAAAAGAACTAAATGTTAAACCAGAAACATTTGAACTGTTGGAAAACAAGATAGGTAAAACTCTTGAAGTCACACAGAACTTCAGTTGCATAAGAAATATTTCCAGGACTCAACAAATGGGATCATATTAAGTTTTTTAAAAAGGCTTCTACACAGCAAAAGAAACAACCAAAAAGTGGAAATATGACTTAGAGAATGAGAAAAATTCTGCCAGTGCCTCAGATAGAGGACTCATATAGAGTACATAAAGAACACAAAAAATTTAGGAAACCTGAAATAAAAGACCCAAACAAAAACTGAGCAAGCAAAATGAATAGACACTTCATGAAAGAAGTAAAATTTCCAATAAATGCAGAAGAAATGCTCAGTATGGCTAACCAATAGAGAAAAACAGGTGGAAACAATCCTGAGATTCCATCTTATTCCACATGAATGGCCATCATCAAGAAATCAAATAATAAGTAATTCAGGGGAGGCTGTGGGGAGAAAAGAACACTTCTAAACTGTTGGTGGGAATGTAAACAAGCACACACACTATGGAACTCAGAATGGAGATTACTCTAAAATGTCAAACTAGAAATTTGTTTTGATACAGCTCTTCCCCTTCTAGGTATCTACCCTGAAGAGTTGAAGGCATCACACTACAATGATAATGCATGTTTAGGTTTAAACCAGCACAATTTATAATATCTAAATTTTGAAGGCAGCTCACGTGTCCAACAGATGAATGGGTTAAAAAAGTTTTATACACAATGGAGTACTACTTTGCCATACAGAAAGATAGACTTGTGTCATTTGTAAGAGAATGGAAATATCACGAGACCATAATGGTAAGTGCAATAAATGAGACTCACAAGCTTAAATATTGCATTGCTTTTCTTACCTGAGAAAACTAGTGTAAATCAAGAGCAGCATCAATGGTAGATAAGAATAAATATGGAGAGAGATAGTTCTCAAAGAGGAGGAGGATCAAGAGATTTGGGAAGGGGAAGGGAGCAAAGGACAAAGAACTGACAAAGGGACTGGGATGCGCAGTCTTAGGAACCAAGTCCCTACAAGGCATGTAAGCATTATTTGCTCAAACATGTATCAAAAAAGGGGGATCAAGAGAGTGCTGGAAGGTGGACAGAGGGTAAAGAAAAGGAATGAGAAAGGTAATTCAGGTATGTAATGTATATGTACCATGCTTCCACTAGGAATGTAAATACTATGCACTACACATATGTACTAATGAATTAAAATAAAAGTAAAAGTAACACTAAGAAAATTGAACCACCCAATTCAAAGGGGGGAATTAGAAGGTAATGTAAATTATATACCAAATATGCCAAAAAATACAGAGCTTTGGCGCATCTACCAGACATGTGGAAATTATGATTGAATAAAATAATTTTGCTTTACAATTTTATATTTCTCATGGATTTAAGATATCTTTTTTCATCTTATCTCAGAGACAAACATGAGAAAAAGAACTGCATAAACAGAGAGGGTAGGTATCAATATAGCTCAAATTTGTGCTCATTCTCTTGAAAAATCAATGATATACATTGATACACTTTTAAATGTAAGGGGCTCATCGAAATTTAAGTTGGCAGCAATTAAATACTGCATAGATCTCCAGCTATGTTTTCAGATTAGTAGTCATTTTTGTTTTCAAATAGCAGTGAAGAAAAAAGATACAATAAATCTTCCACAAAAATCAAGATGTTGACTTCTTTAAATTCCTAATCATTTTGGGGACATTTCTCATAAATTCTTTTCTGATAAGACATTGAATATTTAAATTCTTAATAATTTTAGGAACATTTATCATGGTTCTTCTCTTATAAGGCTTTGAGTATTTACTTCACCCTGTTTCATTTAGCTGTTTGACTAGAAGACCTATTTTTGTTACATTTGTACCCTTTTTTATTCAATGAAAGACAAAGTTATGGAAAAGTACTATTCAGTAATTATTGCTGATGAAAGGGATCTGATTAAAAATACTTCTCAGGAATTAAAAGGATGATACTGTGTCCTTTGTGCACATGTCTGTACTAGTTTCCTTTGCTGGGAAGACGATCTGATGCACGTTATGTGCAACCTGTTTTTCCAGTAATTACAAATCAAGACATATGTCTTTGCAATAGAAGAAACCTAACTGCCATTTTCAGCATTCCTCAGTCTCTGCTTAGTTAATTCACTTACATAAAGGTCCCATTAAGGTCATTTTGCACAGAGCATCTCGCTACTCTGTCTTCTTTTTCCGAGCATTTCTCCTTTGAAGCACAGAAATGGAAGTCCTTCATCAAACTTCTAGACTTACTTTACTTTTATATTACTCTACAAGTGCCAGAAAGTCAGGGAGGAGAAAAAAGAAGGAATGTCTGCGCAAAATGTGGACAAGTTACACCTTGTTCTTCCAGTGCCTTCCCTTGCAAATGCCTATTGCATACATGTATGAGAGAACAATTTAATAAATGAATACACATGTTCTGAAGCCATATACACAGAACATAACTATTACACATATTAAAGAGAACTGTTTTTAAATCAGTGATTCTATTGGTTGCATAGTCTTTATAAAGTCTTTATAAACAGTAAAGGGAAAATTATTTAACATTTGTACAATTATATAAACTAATTCTTTAACGATTAATAGATAGTTTCCAGTTCTGAGGTATTTTCCTAAAACCATTTGTAATGTAACATATGAGGTCATAGGACAAGCACACGATACAATGTTGTTAGTTGAATGTTACTTTTTATGTTCATTCTGCAACATTCTCATATTTATTCATCCTCTAGATATTTAGTCAATATGAGATATGAAGGATTATTTTGCGTCTTTGAGTCATACTGTCAAGGATATTGTAGGGTAGACAGATGTGCTACAATAAGTTTATGATTGAAGTAGATGTGAAAAGGAAGAAAGCAAATTCTGATTGATGGAATCATAAAGAATTTTCTTGGAGAATAAGCACGTACACTCAACTAATATCCAAATATGGAAGACCAAACAGACTGTCCTCATTTACTGCATTATGAAAAGATTAGACATTGAATACGACTATATAGAATGGCCTTCAATAACACAATCTAAGCATATTCAGATGGGCATTGTGAAGGACAACCCAGAGGAGGTTTTATACCCAGCTATAGAATTTTCCTCCTTTTAGAGTCCACAGGAAGTTATATTTCAATCAATGTGCCATGGTGGCAGTGTGAAGTATGTCACAGAAGCTAGACCTGAAGCAATGGTCAAGAAGTTATCTTCTCAATAGTTTAAGAAAGAGATGATATTATTTCTGGTACTGCTGCCACTTCTACTACTGTTGCTCTTAACTGGTGAGAATTTATTCCTAACTGTGTGGAAGGAATCCTTCCAAACTGTGAAAATGCAAAATCAGGTGTAATTCTCCCCACGATCCTGCATGGCAGGGAAAATAATAGGGAACAGCTACATATTCACAATTTCCCCACTTTTTTCTATCGGAAGTGCCTGTCACTGGATCCCAAACCTGTCTCCTTCATCTTATCTTAGTCACCCTCCTCCTGACCTTTCTCCATCTCCACCTTCTGCAGACCAGAGCTGCAACCAGAAGCGCTTCAGTGTTTTGTGTCCCTGTCATTCCACAGTAACCGTCTGGCACCATCCAACCTTGGATGTACGCCATTGCCCATATCTTTGCTCTGCAATATATAGCTGAAGAACTTCTGGATTATAACATTGAAATATGTTGATGGGTCCCATAGTAAGTCAAACATATAAGTACACTCAGCACCACTGACAAGCCTCTTACAGATTTGTCATATAATCTACCTCATATCTGCTTAGGGGCCTATTTGGAAACATTTAACACAGTTCCTGAGACGTCTGCTCCAGTAGATAATGAACAACCATGCTACAGAATGCAATTGCTAAATCTAATTGTCTTTTTCTTTTGTGCTTTCCTGTTTAGAAGGAAAAAGCACACCTTGAAACCAGCATTCCTTGAATTTGCAGCAATGGAGAATTAGTAGTAATGTCACTACTAAAAAAAGAATGCTATAAGTGATGTCTTTTATATCCAATGATTATTGATATATTAGAGGAACATGAAAAAGTAATAAGAATGAGATGATTTGTGGCAAACTTTGGTGATAAGGTCAAGTTTGTAATCCATGGCACCAGCAATTGTTCTTGTGGCAAATGAGAAAAAATCTGGTCAAATAGAGGTATCGATTCTGGAGTTATCAGTTTATAGAGATTGGTAAAAATCATTTGAATATGATGAAACAAAATTTAAATTTTCATAACTGCTATGTATTATTGAAAGTTAATTTTTGGCATTTAAATTAAAAATTGTTTCCTTCCATATACCATCCCATAGTATTTACATTTTTATGTTGATAGGGGGCAGCTTATTTATTATTTCAGAAAAAAGCTGACTAAATTGACACTTAATCCCAGTTTTATAACGCTGATAATCATAACTTATTAATGAAGTTGCTATCGACATGAAAACCTAACATCTTTTCTAAATACATAAGATGTTTTTATTTAACTGAAAACATAACTTCCCTACTGCTCACATTGTTTTTACAATAGAGTTCATGAATCTAATATTTCATTTTTCTCCTTCATTTATGTTCTCAGGTATCCATATCTGAATTGTTTCCACTTTCTCAATTCTGACATTTGCTCTCAAACCATGTTAGTCTATATTTATGCTGGAAAGGAAACCATGGGCTGGAAGAGATTCCCAAGGTATTTAGGGCAGGATCCTCAAACCAGATAGGAACTAGAATTTTTCTGACTTAATAGAAGTTTGCAAGATTCCTCAAGTTGCACTATGGCTGCAGTCTAGTTAAAGTTTAAAGAATTTTTAAGATTCTCTGTTCCTGAAAACTTAAATTTTGGCCAATATAGACTGAGTTTTCTTCTTGTACATGGATATATGTTAGGTAATTCTGGTTCCATGATATAGAGGGCCAGCCAGTCTTCTGGACATACTACTTCCACTTTGTATTTCTGCTTCTGGAGGAGTTTCTCTTCATGATTATCAAATAGGTTTAAGTGTTACATATGAAAATATTAAAAAATTATTCTATAACAATTTTTGCCTTCAAAAATTATAAAAATACTCTAATTTTCTTATTTTCCTGCAGGTAGTGAAGGTACATGCTCGAATGATGTTACTATGGATGTACAAAGGACGGAAGAATAAACTTTCAGAACATACTATGTAAGTCAAGATGCTGCTTCAGGGGCAAAACCTCTATTAGAATACATCCCATGTGCAATTGTAATATGTGTTTCATGTCAGAATTAATGGAAATGCCTCAGGTATTCAACTAAAAAGTGAATCATTATGTCAATTAAAACATTAATTGGGGTAATTACAAGAAGATCATAGTTAATAGAGAATTTAGTTATAATTTCTACAATTATCTTCAGTTACACAGGGAAAAATAATGAAGTTGTTTATCTGAAGTATTTACCTAACTGAAAATTCCAAAGAAAGAATAGCTACAGATATGTGCTCAAAATACACATTTCAACTGGATCTACCACAGCTTGGTTGTTAATGAATTTCCCTGATTACAAGGTGGTTTGCAGAGAACACAAGACTCTCCAAAACATGACATATCACCTAATCAAAGTCTTTAATTTTGACTTTGTTTTAAATGAGTCTCACTTCAGAATAATTGCTAACCTCCACCGCTTAGCTTCTGCAGTCACAGAGCCCGAAGGGATTCCTGTACATGTAAAACATGAAATCCGGTTTCTGACTTGCTTGATCTGAATAAGGAGAATCAAGTTTCACCTCCTGATCACACCAGCAGAAAATAAAACATGAAATTAAAGAGGAGTGCCTAGCATTCTGCCCACAAACTTTTAAGTTTCTTTACATTCCCAGAATAAATGTAAGATTAGAGTTTGTCTGAATCTCTGTTTTGTTTTGTGTGGGGTGGGCTGGAATATTAGTTACCAGCCTGATATCTGGAGCAGATTTCTGAGTTTGAATGCTGGCTTCATGATGTACAGCTGTGTGACCTTGGTCACGTAAGCTATTCTCTCAGCCTTGGTTTCTTCATCTGTTAAATGAGACTGCAAAAATAGTATCACTTATCCCGTTGGGAAGTCATAAGGATTAAATGTCCTAATATCTATCCAACACTAAGAATAACATTTGGTACAAATAATGTGTAACTTTCAATTATTATTATTATTAACACAGGGAAATGGAGAATAATTCATGTTTAAGTACTAAGCCATCCAGGGCTCCATGAAACAAGCAAAGGTCAGCCGCAAGTACAGTCCCACTTTCTTCTCTGTATTTGGCTTAGGAAAACTGATGGATGTCCTACGGGATCATAATGGAATGTCTCAGAAGCAGTTTGAATCCAATAATGGCTTCTGACTGGGAATCTCTCCTTTCTTTGCTGATTTCTTTGATGATACTTTTTGTTCTTGTTATTTAGTCCTGAGATTTTAACACATGTCTGGGAATCCCAGGTGTATCTGATTATGTCTAATGATATTTCCCCATGTTGGAAGTCTCACTAAGCATTTTAACAGCACTTGCATATTTGAGACAAGCTCAAAAATGTAGGAATTTAAATTAAGCACCTCCTTCCTTAAATTTGACCTATATGTTTTAGAGTGAAATAGCCAAGGAGGCCTTTCTGCATGCAGAAAGACACTAATGAGTATATAAAATTACACTCATTCACACATTTTGCCATTACAAATCAGTAATGCACCAAGCTATTTAGCATGCATTTTACTGTCCTCAACATTTCTGCCATGGAAAGTTAAAAAATCAGTAAATTGGGTAACATATCATGGTTTAATATCAAGTGAGAAGCCTGTTTTTCCCTATATAAATCAATGGATTGCTACTTAAAATGTGTTTCTTCAGAGACCAGTCGTATCATGTCCTCTGTGCTACTTTAAAATTACCTCTTTATTTATCTCTGCTGCTAAGTTAATTATAAAAATGCTTGCAGTGAGTGATCATTTTGCTTGCCTCGTCAGCATCCTAAACTAGATTAATCTTCCAGCAACACTTAATGGAAACTAAATGACACATCAACATGCTATAACAATATAATGATGAAACAGCAAATGAGTCACTCAATTAGCTCCTTGATAGATAAAAATATTCCTTAGTGCAATCATTAATAAAGTCAGACTAAGGCTTTCTACTTATTTTTTGTTTGATTTTCAAAAATGGTTGAACTTTAGTGGATAAATATCACAATACGCCTTTTAAATACATGGTCAAAAAGAAAAGCTTGCTCCATTTCAGTTATTGACTGAACCTGTAATAAAGGGGCCCTGTATCTATTATTTGTTGGCTGTATCATGATTGCTTGCCGAAATTCTTCTCATTAACTGAATTCATGGTTGATGGTGGCCTTGGTTCTAGGAATGTATTTCTCAAGTAGACAGGTCTTGGCTAAGTCATTTTTAGACTTTCATTGTAAATGCCCAATTTAACTCACCTTTTGTCTCACTGAGAGTGTAAACTATGAAACAAATGATCAATGTCTCACCTAAAATATATTATAGAGCCTGTCAATTGTATTAATGTTCACATATATTCAATTATAAACAATCCCAAGGGAAAAAATAACAACTATAATTATCAACAAGATAAATGTATGATTAAAAGCCAGCATAATGCTAGAGATTGAAATACCAAGGACTATCTCATGCAAAGCCCCAAGGATTCCAAATGGAACAGGAGAGAGGGACCTCGGTGGTTCAATTGGGAAGATTTCTGGCTTTGTTGATATTTGAGCTCAGTTTGAAGGAAGAAGAACATTTCAATCACCAGATTAAAAGAAAAATCATTTGTAGCAGAAGAAATTATAGAATACACTTTGGATTTTATCTATTTGGCAGTGGAACTCACCAATAGGACAAGAGATTGTACTGTTTGTGCTCTGACTATGGTTTGGGTGGCGTTCAAATTTGTCCAGCTTCAAGTTTTAGTAAAGTTTACTTACTAAATATATTTCTCAAGGTGATTATAGTTATAATTTTAATTGCATGATATTATCATATTGTATTCATACCAAATATAAATCCCTCATACATAAAGTACATTTAATTTTTATACTTTTGCAAATGAAATGTCTAAACAAATCTCATTGACAATAGGAACAGAAAATACATGAAGTAGAACTTTAACCATCATTAAATGAATTTTCTGTGTGATCAATCAGCTAATCATGTCAGAAGTTTATGAATTTGCAGTTTATTGTGTGGAGCACCTGCATGTTTACATAGTCATATTGACAGTAATAATAACATTCATAATAGTGATAATGGTCATAACCATTCTCTGTTTTAGGAACTTTACATGGATTGATCCTGTTATTCCTCGGACTACTTCATATAAGGTGCACATTCACATTGCCACCATTACATCATTTAAAAACCTAATGCATAGAATCATAAATATCTTGACTTAGCTCATAGGTATTAGATGAAGACCTCAGAGTGAATCCATAAAGCTGACTCCAGAGTGCAGTGTTGCACCAGGATGGTTTTAGTAAGATGATGCTCTTGCATTAAATCTCTTGCTTGAGGAACAGTAATTTTCATCTCTAAAATGAAATGTTAAAGTGCTGGAGATATAGATCAGTGGCACAGTGCTTGCCTGGCAAGCATGAGGTTGTGAGTTTGATATGCAGTATCAGAAAAAAATAAAATAAAATGAGATGTTAGCACAGGAAATTTGCCCTTCGAACTGTGAAGCAGTGTAAATGGTCATGCCCGTCGCAGTAGCTCAGTTTTGAATTCAGTAAGTACATCTGTGTAGAGCTTTCTATTCTTAATCTTAACTGGGTAATTCTGATTGACACTTTCAGGGTTAGGAACCTGGGTAGACTCATCATTTAGTACAAAGCCCAGTGATATCGAATGAACATTAGAAATCCCAAGCTAATTGCAGTAGTACATTTCTCCCCTTTGTTAGTCCACATAGAGACAAATGAAAGTTGAATGGCCCCGGACAAATATCCCTAATATTTCTTTTGATATAGGCTACAATGAATCTTAATTTGGAGGGTATAAAATATGTCTCTTTTGAAAGTAGAAAATTATAATTGAGCCCTTTCATGGTTTATTAAAATTTAACTGCCTGTCTAATAGTGGCTTAAGATTGAAATAGTCAGGTAAACACAACACAACCAAACAGTTACATTTTACTATCAGATTTATTACATGAAGTGAAAGGAAGAAAAAATGATAAATACTTTCCCCAAAGAAGAATTTAAAGGAAAAATCTGTATAGCAAAATCTACTTAATAATTTAAAATTTAATTCCAGAATCAATAGCCACCTAGTGTCAGTGAAAAGGAATGGACAAATTCTACAGGCAGCCTTAATGAGGACTGGCAAGGCCGAGCATATTTAAATTCCATGTGGAAATCTATTTTTTCTGTGTCTGCTAAAATATTGGTGGGATAAAATGTCACTGCACAAAAGAACAATATTCTTCTGTTGTTTGATCTCGTATCTTATTCTTATTATGTATTAAACCTCACTAAAAACTAATTGCACTCTTAAAAGGATTTAAGTTTATTGGTAGATCATTGATATATTTCTTAATTTAAAAAATAAATGATTTTCTCAAGTAAATAGCTGCCAAAGTATCACCTTCCAAAGGTGGATTATTGCCATCTAGTGGCAAAACCAGGTAATCTTTCCTGACTAAATTCAGCAGGGTAGATACAAGGGTATCTTAGGTAGAAGGGTGTATCCTAAGTGTGTGTGTGTGTGTGTGTGTGTGTGTGTGTGTGTGTGCGTGCACAGTTTTTAAAATGTACATTTGCTTCCTAAGGAGATTTTATTTGATGATCAATAATCACACAAACATTTAAAAATATTACTGACATAAAAGTTTCTATTTAATCATGTGATAAACAATAAGGAATTAGATGTGTTTAAGACATAGGCAGTAAATGACAGACGTGGGTAGGCAGCTTCAGAAAATAAACAGGACCTCAGAGGAGGAAAAGATAACCAACTTCAAGTTAATAGAAAAAGTGTGACTTTCGTGTCAAGATGCACTTAAAATTATTTGGAAAGTCAAAATTAGAATGAAAAAGAATATTTGTTTCTCTGTTTCCTTACAGGGGAAGCTAGGCAATACCTGAGTAAAATTTCGGCGCATGATTTTTAAGCTAGACAAGAGAAGAGGTTATGGAGTCAGACACAGAGAGTTTATGAAAGTATATAACGATCTCATTGCAGACACTAAGTTATGTGATGTAAAAAGCATCCTTTCAAAAGTGTCCGTGAACTGTCTTACCTTGAGGGAAAAGGAATGGACTGGATGAAATTAAGTTTCCTCCCAGGACTTAATTGTATTAAAAGCCAAGCGCAACTCCTTCATGATTCATCTTTTTTTGGTTTAGAGATAATATGCCTGTTTGACCCAGCTGAAAGTCTGCCTTTTTCCTGAGACTCCAATTAACTTTACAAAAACTCTCTTCAGGGAAAAATGTAGGCAAAAGGATTAATTTAGCTAACAATGCTATAACATAAAAATCTCCATAGGACCTTTTTCTGACCTATGCTAGAGACTGCCAACTCAAATGCTGGGCTGATAAAAGAGCGCTCTTCATAGCCCAAGAGATAAGAAAAAAAAAAAATCACATGAGACCCAATGGCTCTTAGCGGGATTCAAAAGAATCCAAAATAGTCTTAACGTCTAAAAATGCCACACTTTCTTCCCAGAGTCCGGGACCTGAAAGGGCCCATGAGGGTGATACATCACTGATGCAATTTTCTCCACTTGATGGGGAAGGCTTCACGTGCTCCAGCTGAGCTATTGCAAAGCAGAGGGCCATTTTTCCCCTCAGCCACTCACGGAAAACAATAGGATTTTATGAAACAGAGCTACGAGAAAGCAGAGTCACGCGGCTTCTCTTGCCACCAGCCTGAGCTGTGATGAATTTTCTTGCTCTGTCCCTGAAACACAGAAGCTACTATGCTTTCATTTCTGTTCTACAGGAGACTTAAAGTTAGTCACCTTGTTCCTTCCTTACCACTTATTCAACACGACCAGAAATGTGTGCAGTGGTCATGACAATCTTACCGAAGTTATTTTTTCATCTATGATACTAAGGATTCCGGAAACTCTAAGAACTTATTTTTGATACTAAGCGTTCTGGAACCTTTAGGAACTTATTTTTCATGTGCTCTCCTTATATTGTTCACAGAGATTTGAGTAGAAATGAGGATTACATGCTTATGGTTACACAAATCATTTTTTCTTGAAGATTATATAATTAGTATGTACTTAGTTAAATCATGACTACTAACTCTGTATGTAAACATACACTTTTGCTGAATTCTTAGCCTAGACACAGGCACACACGCATGTATGCACACAAGAATACACATACGCGTGCTTGGGTGTGCAGTGCTATGATGCATACATTTAAACACACTCCAAGCACAGAAGTTTGCACATGGAAGACGTATTTGCCTTAACATAATTTTTTTTTTTTTTTTATTTTAGAAACATAAAAGTACAAAAACATATTGACAAACAGACACCAATTATCATAGAAAATAGTACAATCACAACTAATCTATAGACAAGGTGATATGGTCTCAACAGTAGTTGTTGTTTTATCCATTGATATCTTCGAATTGTAGATGTATGGACCCATATACAGACATGCAAATTTAG